>JAODXP020001652.1:0-24889 GCA_027497455.2 Sardinella longiceps | reverse complement strand
GTCTATTAATGTATTGGGAATACTGGAAAGTGGCTATAGAAACACATTTCTATATTTTCTTTCTTTACACTGTTACGACAAGTAAGATTAGAGTTGCCATTGTCATTTGTTGCTCCTGAATTGACCCAGTGTCCAATGAGACTTTCTAGTAAAGCCCTGCATAGAAACACCTTACAATCCCTAGGGAAAATCAGGATTGGTCCATTCCCACGTCCCTGTTTCCTTACTGCCATGTGTTTGCCTGGAGCACTTTCAGATGGCAACACAATGTTCTTAGGACAACATTGCATATGTGGAGTCCTTTTCCTCTCCACTCTTGTGGGAGTGGGTAAGTTACAGCTTTTTTCCACATAATATTTTTCTCATACATGTACTGTATATTAAGAGCCTAGGGTTACCATGTAAGTAAGAAATTGTGGCTTTGAATCTGGCCTGCTTCCATTGGGCCCTTGAGTAAGGTGCTGAACTTAAAGTTGCTCTGGGGGAGAATGGCCTTGCATGAAGTAGTTCATAGTAAGAAATATGGAAGTTTTAAGTTTGCATAAAACATCTGCTAAATACAGAAATGGAAATGTACTGTATATACATGTGAGCAGAGGACAAGGAAGCCGTGTGTGCTTTATTTCTTTCCACTGAATGTCTTGTTTATTGACACACTACAGGCTACATCATACAATAAAAGCTGGTCATGAATAAGAAATTATCAACATGTAGCCTACACAGGAAACATTACAGAGTATTTTTTTTCCAGAGTCAACAGTATTTTACTCACATAGAGTATTTGGCTCCATATTGTGTTAATACAATTTTGTGTAAGAGAGAGAGTAAAATTATAGAGTAGTTGATAGATGGGTGGAGCTTGTCTAACCCTAGGCCAACAGTGATTTGCCTACACATAATCTGTTAATGGACACAAATTGTTAATATACATGCAAATAATGTATGTAATAATGTATTTATGTGCAGATACATCTGATGACTATTTCTACTCCATGGTATATCGTTGCCACTATAACTCCTGGGACCTAAGAGATATGGAGTTCATTAGCTCTGATGTGTTCAACAAAATTGAATTTCTTAAGTTTAACAGCACAGTGGGAGAGTTTGTAGGCTTTACTGAGTTTGGAGTATACAATGCATTGAGCTTCAACCAAGATCTGGCATATATAGCAAGTATGCGGACTATGAAAGACAGATTCTGCAAACCCATAGCTGAAGCTTTCATCAGAAACATACGCAACAAGACAGGTAAGTACAGCTAAATAACATGCATAAAATATATGCCATTGGCCTATGATGAAGTAGCCTACGTAAAAGTAAAGTAAATCTTATTTGTGTAACACATTTATCGACCAAAAGGCCACTCAAAGCAGTGAAGACGTAGACAAATGCTTGGGAAAAGAGTTTTCAAAAGCAATCAAGATCAAGCTATCAAACATCATATTGCATAGAAGACCATCAGTGATAACATCAGCACCAATAATATCCTTCATATGCAGTTGAGCCCATTGTGAAACTGAGACTAGGGGACCCAGAGGAGGCCAGTGGTAGCTACCCTGCAATGCTGGTGTGCAGCGCCTACCACTTCTACCCAGAGATGATCAAGCTGTCCTGGTACAGAGATGGCCGGGAGGTGACTGGTACCATGATAACCAGTGAAGAGCTGTCGGATGGAGACTGGCTCTACCAGATCCACTCCCACCTGGACTTCACTCCTCTGGCTGAAGAGAGGGTTTCCTGTGTGGTGGAGCATGCCAGCCTCAAGGAGCCTCTGGAGGTTGTCTGGGGTATGAGCACTTTAATTTAGAACTTCTATCTACTGTGTCTTCTGATGTGGACAAGCCTGCTGTATGTAGTTGGACCAGGAATCATCAGGTTTTTAAGAATAAAATCTAAATGTTCATTTGATACACTTACATTAGACCAGAAAGAGTATTTTAGAGGTAGAGGTAATGCATTGCCACAATTCTATCATGAAATAGTTGCTGTAAATAGATGAACTAGAACAAAGACTGACCGCAATGCAAAACTATGGCAGTTCACCTGTGATTGCCACTGGGGGGCACTATTTAGCCAAAATGGGCCATTTCAATGCACAGCCTGAAGACTTGTAAAGGTACACACGGTTCTGTCACCTCTTAAGTCTGTCCTAAGACATGAAGTGTTCTAAAGAGTCCATTTTCAGAAATATGCAATAATTTAGTTGTTTTAAATAATTCAGGCAACTTCAGGCAACTCTAACATAGAGCCAAGGAGAAAAAGTTAAATTGAAAATATGGGGACATCATGAGAAAACGCAAGTCGGTTTCAACCCACACTGGGTCAAGGTTATGCCGTGATTTAGAAAAGTCCCATTAGTAAGAGAATACAACTTTATGGTTTGTAACAATGTTTTAATGTTTTGTGGATACAGACAGATATTGAGTTATGAGTGTTACAGTAACACACATCATTTATGTATTACCAGAATCCTCCATGCCACAGGATCAGTTGATTAAAGTGGCCATTGGTGCTACTGGACTGATGCTGGGACTGGTGGTCTGTGCTGCTGGACTGATCTACTACAAGTCTCGAGGTTTGCATGGAGTCACACCGCATGGCAGGGATTACATTACCACTGATTATCGTCGTGAAAATACACTATATCATACTAACATGGTTTGATGATAACATACATATTCCATTCTCTCTCTTGGAAAAAAATGAGGAAACCACAACATACATATAACCACATTCTTGCTTAAAAAATACAGGTGAAATAGTTAATGTTTCACAATATTGTATGCTGTGCATTGTCTGTAGCAAGTACACAAATTAACCTACAATTTTAGAGGAGGATTTTTTTCTTTTACAAAATCCAGCAGTTTGGGCAAGTTGACTTAATCTGGGGCTACACTGGATGTGTTAGCTGTGCCTGGTGTAGCCAGTTCCACTGATTGGAGGCAAAGCATGAGAAGCGGATTAACACGTCAGTGACATATGCGGTGTCGCCTCTCTGGTATAGTGCATTAGCCTGACATAGCCCGACCATAATACTGCTGTTCATCCGTATTCATGGTCTGGAAGTTCTTTAACCTGACGCGATTATACTGCGCGGGGGGAGGGCATTCACTTCTGGTTTGAAACGATTGGACAGCTCGTCTAATCAGCTTCGCTTATTGGCCGGTAGACTATCTACCGATGGAAACACGCCCAAGAGGACCGTGCCCAGACCATGATACTTATGAACATTCGTAGGCTAATAGTGCATAATTGTGATCTTTTTATTTTTTATCTGTCCAGGAGTTTGTTAGCCCCTCCGAGTCAAGGTTTGAAGGAAATCATCACATCACTGGTGTTTGAACAGAGTTTCTCTCATCACTGATAATGCTGAATCGGAAGCCTTCATCTTCATCAGCACAACACTTTTATCATGTCCTGACTAAATGTCCTCATGTGCAATTTAAAAAGCAGCCGTGGTAAAGGAGTGTTCATGGCATCCCTCACCCTACTTGAATATTTTTTTTTTTTTTTTTGAAGCTAACACCATTACTTTTGTGTCTCATTAAGACTGAATAATAACCGAAAGACTATAAAGATAACGTTGTTTTCAGGCCACCGGGTGTAAATTGGTGTCCATTCCCCGCACAGTACAAACTAAACTACAATTTTTGATGACCTAGACCTCAAAAAACAATATTTTAATGCAGTGTATGCTTCACACTTGACACGATTCAAATTTAAATATGACATATTGATAACATGCTAAGGAACACAGCAGACATTTTTGACCCTTCGTAGCTTTTCCTGCAGTCACAGTGCTGTAAGGTGGAAAAAATGTTGGTACAACCTAGACCAATTTGTGGGCCAACAACTGAAGCAAACCAGATGAATTAAACTGAAACTTACTTACAGTAACAAGCCCATCTGGCTGGTCTTATTTAGCACCAGCTTTTTTTTTGTTTCCTTCAGGTATGTGGAATTTTGTTATGTACATCCGTTATTGTAATTGTTTTATTTTAAATAAAGAACAATGTTTATAAAATATGCTTACGGATATATGAGGAGAAATGAAAGAGATAACTACAAATGATCCAATCTGCCCTCTTATTCATTACAGACAGGCCTACAATGAATTAACCATGGCTAATAAATAAGTATAAACTGAAACGTCTTTTACATTTTAATTTCCATTCCACTTCAGTCCCTTTAAACAAACTCTTCAGACAGTCCTGACCTACTAAACATCACACACATACACACAATACCAGCCCCACCCTCCCAACTCTTGACTCACAGCTTTTGTAGTGTCACACACACACACACACACACACACACACACACACACACACACACACACACAGAAACACTCTCACACACACACACACACACACACAAAACAGACAAGCACATACAGTATGGGAAATACATCCCACAATTCCAGATGAGTCAAATGTCATTAGTCGAGCAGAGTGTTCTTTCAGTGTCATCCTCACAACCTGCTTGATTCTTACTTTGTAATTATTATTATTACCTCCGCCAAGGAGGTTATGTTTTCAGTCGCGTTGGTTTGTCTGTTTGTTTGCTAGCAGAAGCAAGAGCTGATTCGATTTTGGTGGCGATCGGTGTTCCAGAACATGATCTGGAATGTATATTGTTTCTGTGACCACATTGCCTTGCCAGAGGTCTGCGCCCTCTGACTTACGTACATACATAAGTTTACTCTTGTTATATTGTTCTTATCTACTCCTTACCCAGTACTTCATGGGCCATAATCCAAAGTGTTACCAGGATGTACATATTGCAACTGTAAGTACACATTTCGCACAGACACCTAATACACACACCCAGTGGCGTCGTAGTGGGGGTAAAAGGGGGACTGAGTTACCAGGGCCCAAGAGGCAGGAGGGCCCTTGAGGAGTCTGGAATTCTATTCCAGGCTGAGAGGGGGGCCCATTCGCCTTTTTCACCTGGCCGCCATTCCGAACTAAAACGAGGCTTGGGTGGTAAACTAAACGGAACGTCAAACATTTCTCACAGATGCTGGTCCCCTCTTTTACTGTTGGTCTTATGGGAAGCAGGGCAGATGAGGGGCATCCCATCCCCAGAAGCTTCTGGGGAAGTTTTACCACCAAGCCTCGTTTTAGTGCCTCAAAAAAGGTCAATGGCCTCTGCTTGTTCATAGGGCCCAGAATTTGGTGCTATACGCCCCTGCAAACACACACACACACACACACACACACACACACACACACACACACACACACACACACACACACACTCACTCACTCACTCACACACACACACACACACACACACACTCACACACACAAACACACACACACACACACACACTCACACTCACACACACAAGCGTATGCAGACAGAAACACTCACATGCTTATTGATGTGCTCTAATCACCTCGCGGGACACTTTCATCTCACGTGTGGCTCACGGTGGAATAAAAAACCCTAAATGTCATTCCGTCATTCCTAACACCGCGTGCGCTGCTTATCGCCCTCTCTGCATTCACCCGAGGGGCCACTTCCCACGGTAACATTTTCCCCGGTGACGGCCGGCACAAGGAAACAATCAGGCGTCCGAGCGGCCGCCACAACAAACTCCCTGTGATTAGCTGCCAGTTAGAGGACACAGTGTTTCATACGATTGTCCTATTGCATCTTTGGAGCCAGGTAATGATGGCCTTTCCAGGCCAGAGAAGAGGACTCAGACTCCCCTGGGTGCTTGGAGAACAAAGGTGTCCCTGATTTGGCGACACAACAGGGACACCACTGTCCCCAAGTCAATTTCTAACTGGATATGTTTGTCCTTACTTTACACAGAAAATTCTTGGGTGAGCTTTTCTTTGTTTTTTTTTTTTTTGAAGAAGAAGAATCATGCGGTTTTATTTATTTATTCATTTACTTTATTTATTTATTTGACTTTAAACTGCCGACGTATTTTGAGAATAGACTAACTCACAATCAGAAAAAGTGCATCTGTCTTCATCAGTATGAGCCTGGATCTCTGCTTGGAACACTACAATGGATTGCACTTTGTATCTTTGTTGCACTGTGCAGGAATGTGTGTCTTATCATCGATTTTTGATGAGCTGGGTTGCCTCTTTGCATCATTTTCCAACATGCAGGGCAGTCTGACAACCTTTCATGGAAGCCTTTTTATTGAAGAGTTACTCAAAGAGTTACTTTGTCTGTCTTTTTGTCTGTCCCCTGCATGTCAGATTACACAAAACCACATACACACTCATGCTACATACATTTATTCACACACACACACACACACACACACACACACACACACACACACACACACAAACACACACACACACACTGAGACTAAAATAGATAAATGGACTAGCGTGAGCAAGATCACTTTGACTTGCAAAACTACTGCAGCAAGCAAGAGACAAACGTCTCATGTGAAAGGACCATTTGATTTGAAAATCAAAACAACAAAAACAAATCTAATTGTAGGTAATTTACATGCAAATGTAAATTAATAGACAACATAGACCAAGACCATCATGATCATCTCAACACTGAAGAGAAGCCACTGAGAAGAACCAGAGAGCAGACATGCCTCAGAACAGGCTTCATCTACTGAAGCACTCAGGTTGGCTGTTTGTGTGTGTGTGTGTGGAGAGAGAGAGAGAGAGAGAGAGGTGTTTTATTTTGTGCGATTTTCAGTTGTTTCAAATGTGTTTTTTGTGTATGTACTGTATTTGTGTTAGATGGCGTACTTTTTGTGTGTTGGATACTATGGTATGATTTAGGATTTTCAGCCATTTCAACTGTGTGTGTGTGTGTGTGTGTGTGTGTGCATCAGCTCTAAGCCTGCTAGCAGCTGTATGTTGGCTCCCTTCTCCCTCTGGCTCGTTCCTCTTTGTGAATGAGCCCAAGAGTTGGGAAGATGCTCAGAGTTACTGCAGAGAGAAGTACTCTGATCTGGCCGTCCCAGACAACATGGTGGAGATGAGGAGACTTCAGCAGATCCTGGAGACAAAGACCACGTACCATGGTGATGTGTGGATCGGCCTGAAAGGGAGACCCCAACAACAATGGCTCTGGTCTGGGTCGGGGAACAACTCTCTTCAGTACACAAACTGGCAATCTCATGAGCCAAATGGTAATGGTTTCTGTGCTGCCAGTGACAAAAATGGATGGTATGATTACCGCTGCACAACTAGGTGGTTCTGGATGTGCCATGATGGTAAACACACACACATTTTATATACTTTATTTGATTCCACCTTACAATACACACACACACACACACACACACACACACACACACACACACACACACACGCACTCATTTGAGACACTGTGTATTATGAGAAATTGTGTTTTTTCTTTCAGTATCTTGTGTTGTGTTCTTACCTGTCCAAATCAGTAGTATACTGTGGTTGTCCTTTGTGACTCTTACTTGTGTCCACTCTAAAAAATGTGTTTGTGTGAACTTTATAAATGATGTGCCACACTGCATAGTCATAGATAAGATATACCTACATATACATGAGAATGTGGAAATTAGTGTCTCTAAATACAAAATGACATGTAACAAACTAAATTACATGTTGCAACATGTTGGGGAAAAAAAACTATTTATTTTATCCGGTTCAGGATATTTGCTGAATAGTCATCAGTTTCCCTTTCTCACAGAGAATAGCTCTCCCAAATATGTGATGGTCAAATCTGGCAAGACGTGGACTGAGGCTCAAATGTACTGCAGAGAACACTACACAGATCTGGCAAGGATCGAGAGTCCAGAGGATGAGCAACTGTTCCAGGACATCGGGGAGGGACGCCCAATTTGGTTTGGCCTCTTCAAGGACTCCTGGGCTTGGGTGACCAATGGAGGCTCATCTTTCCGTCGCTGGGCATCAGACGAGGAAATAGCCAGTGATGGTGAAGGCTACTGCGCTGCTGTGAGAACCACTGATGAGGGCTGCTGGTATAGACACATGTGCAACGTGACACTTCCGTTTGTCTGCCAGCAGTGTGAGTATCCAATCTAGACCAGAGTTCTCCAACCTTTTTGCTTCTGAGAGCTACTTCAAAGTGGCGAGAGCTAGAACTTTACTACTGTTTTACGTACATTGAGAATACTGCAAGTGCTATTGACAGTCGAAGGATAGGTGTTATATTCTTAACCATCCATCCAGTGCAGGGCAAACACTCACCTACATTAGTCTTTATCAGCATCTTCAGTTATTAGTACTTGCAAAATTTACGCTTTAATAAAAAAAAGATGAAAAACTCAGATTTGAAAAAAAAAAAATCAACTCAGATTAATTCTGATGGATACAATTCGTTTTTCATAGCATGAATTATGTTCAATTTCAGATTTTAAAAAAAGGCTTTTGCTGACTGCAGTGTGTGGGAACTAACATCTTTCTATTATAGGGTAATTTGAATAGCCTAATAATGCAATGTTTATTCATACTCTAAATAACTGTGTGTCTGTGTGTGTGTGTGTGTGTGTGTGTTTGTTTGTTTGTTTTATGATAGCCATAAAACAACAAATTTTGAGATTGCTGGTGACAAATAAAGGTCTGGATCCGAATGATCTGAACATGAAGGCAAACATTCTGGAGCAGGTCCGTTACACCATCATCAGAAATGTACTCATCTGCCTATGTTTCCCTCTATGTCTGTTAAAACAAGTAGGTTTGTTTCTTTTGTTGGTCATTTCAGGTCCATGCAAAATTGAAGGCACAGGGTGTTTCAGCTGATGCAAAGCTGCTGTGGCTAGAGTGAGGAGATGGCAAAGTATTTGCCAGTGACAACACTAAAGTCTGATGAAGTCTCTGCTCTCAACATGGAGTTTCTGAGGAAAATCATATCTGATCTGCCCAATTCTAAACTGTAGGAAATTTTATCAAAAAGTCCAGAGGGAATGTTATCAGCTTTTGTATGGATCTCAAGAATAAAAAGTATAGTCAAATTATAATTGTCATTGTGGAAAAAAATGTATGTTTATACAGAGTCAATAGATAAAATTGAAAGTATTGAAAAGTATTGAAAATAACAACTTTAATCAGAGGCTCCAAACCCAATGAAAGCCACTGTTGTGCTGAAGGCTATTCAGACATGTTTAAATATGTTTACATTTGATAAAAAAAATTGCTGATTGATCAGGATTGGATGCATTGGAGATGAGAATGGCCACAACCAGTGTTTTGAAAAGACCACACCACAACACAACACAACACAACACAACACAACACAGAGAAAACAGTAATTTAATAATAAACAGACATTTTTATGTAGGTTACTGTAAGGCAAACTAAATCTACATTCTCATTAACACCAAAAAGAGACAAGCGATGTGCCTAATTATGATCCATACTGTTTTATGATTACTACTGTAAATATAGTGTACTGGATTATGATAAACACAAAGAAAGTGTGCATCTTAAATCACCATCCTCATTGACCCATCTCAAATATATGTGCGTGTGCAGATAAGTTTCAGTGGTTGCCCGCTAATCTATAGAGGCTCTGTTTTGAGCACAATACTGTAAGGCAGAAGTACATAAAAGCAGAAGTAGGTCTAGAAAAAGTGAATTATAAAAAAGCACTAAAAACCACCTGGAGACACAAACAATGCTCCAACATATAGTGCATTCAATGAAACAACAGTACTTCACACTTTCATAACAATATAGGCTGCATGTCTATTGTAACTCATAGTTCCCACTAAATTGTTTACCTTCAAGGAAGTTGAGTTGGATGTTAGCACTGTGTCACTGCACATTTACAATTTTAACACAACAGCAAATGGAATCTCTCCTCAATGAATGTCTATAAAACATTAAATTGTCAAACAGAGTTGATTGAAAACAATTACAAAAATGAGATCAACACAATTTAACCCCAAATTCAACCTTATAGGCTGGGATGTTGACACAATTTTTAGCAACCATAATTGAACTGCTGTTAATTTCGACATTGCAGCCAGGCTTTGTTCATATTTATCAATTTTTTGTAAAATTTCAGGATTTATATTGTGAAGGAGGGCACATACTGCTTCATGTTCACAACTCCCCACAGACAACCTCTCCTATTCAACAAAATGAAAGTAAAAATGGTTTCTCTTTCTTTAAATGGGTCATATTATTATGCCTTTTTTCAAGCTAACTTTTCTAACTCTAATGTTCAGAACAGGCTGTGCCTCATGAGTGTGCATCAGGTAACTAGACACCTGCTGTACTATGACCCCTTTAACCCCTAAAACAGTTCAACCTGTATTTTACCATTTTTTGCCAGTAGAGGCTGCCAAAGTGACATATTCTATCCATACATTCATCAGAAGAAGCCAAGATGTTCTCCTCAATATTAAATATAAAAATATTGTAGATAATCAGGTTTGAATGCACAAGCATAACACTGTTAGCTATTTGATAGTGTAATTTTATCAAGCCACCTTTAGTAAATGAGGCAGAATAGGCCTGTAGCAATTTCTTGAGAAACAAAACTTCTGGATTGTAGCATAAGATTAAACAAAAAAAAATCAATGTTTCCCAATATTTGGTAACAGCTTTCTTTCAACCTGGTTGACTGTCCCACAAACTATATTTTTCCTACCATAACTCTCAGACAACATTCTGTATTCATGCTGTTACTCTGTTAAAACCATGGTCAGATGTGTCAGGCCACCTGTATGGATACTGTATGGGTGCGTAGATGCTAACGTCAAAGCATCTGCATTAGCATCTTTATTTATAGGCAAAGGTTGTCTATCAGCTAACCACTAACCTAGAGATTTCCTATAGTAGAGCAGTCCAGCAGCACAGGTCACAAGTCCCAGCAGCAGTCCAGCAGCACCAATGACCATTTTAGTCCTCTCTGGTTCTGGCATGGAGGAGTCTGGTGGGACAATTGTAATGGTGAAAAAAAGGATTTTACAAACATTAAAGCAACAGGAAAACAGAATATATAACTTGAAACCTATCAACCTAAAGGACCTAAGGGACATTTTACCAACAAAATTGAAAATTGAACAACTACTTTACAATTACGCTACTTTCTGTACTGTACTTTAATTTCACCTATTAAGAATAAAACATTGAAACCGATGGATGACACAATACTTACTGAACGATAATAAAATCTTTGAGTCGAAATGCAGTTATGCCCTTCATATATTACAGTTCAGACCTAGGCTATGTCTTTTTTATTCCATAATAATTTGGTAATATTTTAACCCTATTATTTGTCAGTTGAAAGAGCTCCTCAAGAGCTTCAGGTGATATACTATATAATACAATTTTGACAAAAATGACACTGATGCCCTTTAGATTCTCGCCCTTGAAATCACATACACACCCACACCCACACCCACTTTTTTCTTCTTTTTTCTTTTTGGATTTGGCGCCACATCAGATTTCTTCAAACAATGACAATAACGCATTATTCAAACTTACCCCAGACCAACTTCAGAGGCTCCTTGAGGCTGGTGTGCTCCACCACACAAGTGATCCTCTCTCCAGGATTGGGGTTGAACTCCAGGTGGGAGTGGATCTGGTAATACCAGTCTCCATCTGACAGCTCCTCAGTGGATGAGACATCACTGGTCACCCGCTGGCCATCTCTGTACCAGGTCACACGGATCATCTTTGGGTAAAAGCCGTATGCACTGCACATAAGCATGGCAGGATGACTGCCACTGGCTGGCCTCACCAAATTCAGCCTCACCATGGGCTCAACTGTAAGAGTGTAGATATTTTTCAGTGCCTTGAATGAAATTACCCATAGTAGTAGGAAGATGCCTATGTTTCAATAGTCTTTCGACATCAGAGCTTTGTCAGCAGGCATTCATACTTTGCATTCAGGAACATTGTATAATGAGAAGTTCATGTGATAGCAGTTGATCAAATGGCTAGAAGCCTGATCGATAATGTAGCTGTATTTTTTTGTGCGACAAATTTCCCTTTATGAGCTATGTTGACAAAATGATTTAGAGAGCAAACATTGATGCTCCAAGAACCAACAGACCTCAGACGTCCCAGAAAAAATCAACAACACAGTACCTGTTTTCTTGCCATTGAATTACTTTGCAACTCCTATTTAGTAGGCTAATAATAAACAGTATGCCGTAGTATGTGAAACTATTTACATACAATTTGCTCACCTGTTTTGTCAATCCCATGGCTTTTGTAGACATGAGCATTGACTTTACAAAATCTGTCAACAGAGCCTTGCTCATAGGGCAAAAGGTGTTCATCATGATTCTTCTCATCTGCTAAACGCATTCCAACATTTGAATAGCCGACATAGTTGCCGACAGTGCTGTTGAACACCAAGAATTCCATTTTGTTGTAAAAGTATGACTCCACAAATACCATGTCAGAGAGGTCCATAGAGTTGGAGTAGCATCTCATCCATCGGTACTGACAATATCCATCTAAATAAACAAACAAACAAACAAACAAACAAAAAGCACAAGGTAATCACATATTTCCTATGGCTAATTTCAACCTTTCAGATATATTATTGCGACCAATTTTCCACTCACCTACACTCAAGAATAAATAAATCAATGGTAATAGTAGACTACTAATTAGCCTTGAACAGGACATGGTGTTCCAAAGATAGTTTTTGGCTGTGTTTGTACAGAAAGTTAAAGTCACTGTCATACAGAACCACTGACCAGTCAAAAAAAGTTACAGTGTTCTAGTTTATCAAGCCAGTTAAGCAGGAAACTGATGCTAAAAAGAAATGTGATATGCTGTAAATGAACAAAAATTAGAAAAGACTTAGTAACTGTAATCTTTTCTACAGTATGTTCATAAAATTGCTAAAGACAGCCGTATCCTGTTTATTTTTATTTATCTTGTTCTGTTCAGTCCTTGTATACACCTTTGCATCTTGCCTATAGTACATTTTGCCTTTCCATTGAATACTTCACATATTTAAAGAGGTGGTCTAGCTGGTGGAGTTGATTTCCTGTTCTTAGGGCATGTTGTTGTTCAGCAGGAGTTGAGGCATTACAGTAGTAGTCAGTATGAAGGTTACTGTTGTTTGTATATGGGTTACATGTAGTATGCTGCTTTGTACAGGGTCTCAATGTAAGTAGAAACACTTAAAAATGTGTAATAATTGTTCATTGATTCATCTATGCTTCAATTAATGATTTGTCTATACGCTTCAATTAATGATTCCTCTATACTTGACTTGAGCTGACTGAGAGCGAAACTTGAGTTGACTTAGAGTGAAACTCCTGTACTGAAGCTCTTTTTAATTTGATACAAGAGGCTTACTCATTTTTGGTGGAAAGGTGTGGCATATTAAATTTTGTGAAGTATAGGCTGTTCATATTATTCATATTTTGTAGTAACAATGGTTTATGAATGCAATATTATGATGTAACAGAAATGATCATCAAATACAGTAGCTTCATGCATCAAGACATGTTGCTTCATCTCACACCAGTGAGGAATGCATACAGAGAGCCAATGTGTAAAACATTATTTTCTTTTGTGTTGCAGTCATTTATGAAGATGCAATCAATGACATTTATTGTGACAACAATAAGAAATACTTTTCTGCAAGTGTGAAAGATGACCAGGTACTGTATGTGGACTTTGAGGACAAGAAAGTGGTGAGCACATTACCTGGCTTTGCAGACCCTGTATCCTGGGACAGCTTCTATGGGCTAGTTTATGCCTATGCTTACAATGAAATGATGGAATTTCAAGCTGATATGAAATATTTTGCACAAGAGCTGGGTTTTCCTCCAGTGGCAAAGGGTAAGATGCAGTGTTTTTTTTTTTTTGTCAAAATGTCTGCACTGTAATGACTATATTTTAACCTGGACTTCCTTGACTGAAACATGTTCAATACAGATGTAATGTTGAGGACTATGTTCATTTTCAGCCTCTTTAAAGTCCTCTCATGCAGGATTAAACCAACATTTTGATGTTTCCCAGTCGTTGTAGGCTATCCTATTATACTGTGCATCACCTGGATCTCAGTGGATTGTTAAACAACTAGTGCTGGCAAAATTAACTGATTAATCACGTGATTAATCCAAAAAATTTAACTCATATTAAAAAAAATAACTCAGATTAATCCTGATGGATATGGTTCCACTTTCATGGCATGTATTATGTTAAATTTCAGATAGAAAATGGAACGGTTATCAAGTCAAACTATACAAAGATTATGGCCTAGCTCCTGACTGTCCAACAACATGTTTGGGGAATCCTTCGGGGTAGGGGACAGGTGTAGTGTGAATTGCCCCATTTGAGACGAACAAAGCCAACTATTCAGTATCAGGGCCTTTACAGGGCAAAATAAGGATCCAATATACCCTAGCATCCAAATTCTTACTGGAGGAAATGAGTTGCGATTAAAAGTGATTAATCACGATTAATCTTTGAAAAAGTTTGTGATTAATCTGATTAATTTTTTTAATCGTTTGACAGCACTATAAACAACATGTTCCAGAGTAAAATTAGCACCTTCATAAGTTTTTCCCTGCATCCTGGGCACAGATATTGCATTTGCATTATCAGTGGGAGCATCCAGCCCCATTTGTTTTGGGACACTGATTTTTGTGTAAGTAAAATGGATGAAATTGTCTAAAATAATTTGACATCTATTTCCAGAGCCCCCGATGAGTGCCATGTACGCCCATGATGAGGTGCGCTTGGGATCTGAGAACACCCTAATCTGTTACATCACTGGGTTCTACCCCCTCAGCTCATGGTGAGGTGGACAAAGAACAACGACAATGTGACAAATGGGGTGAAATTAAGCCAATTTCACATAAATAAAGACGGCTCCTTCAACCAGTTCTCCACATTGAAGTTCACCCCTAAACAGGGAGACATGTACACCTGCACCGTGCTGCATCAGGCACTGGATGAACCTCTGACCAGATACTGGGGTAAGTGAATAATATTTATATCAGTCAGCTAACCATAATGATGGTTATTGTCAATTACAACATTTGGTCTATTAAATGTTCTGGGTCTTTCAAATCTCATAAATTAGACATGTTAGACATTAAAATCAGTATTTTATGCGTAAAGAATTGCAATTAATATTGGGCATGGAAAACTGCTTGTTCAATTTTGTGCATGGTATGAATTACAGATGAGATACAGTAGACTACAAAAAAAACTGCATGGATTGATTAACCGCTATCTCAGGCATGACTGCCCATTTGTAGTGTGATTGCGCCATTGGTAAACATGTGTCATCTTAACAATGATATTATCCTAGTTCATGAATTAATTCATGAATAAGTTTTAATTCTATTACAGAAAACACTATGCTGTCATGTGATAGATTTCATTGTCAGTAATATAGTCTGTGTTTTGAACAAAACAGAAGTACTCTTTCAAAACAGTCAATACACCGAAACTTGAGTTTAACCACTGAGCTTCAGCAATGTGGGAGCTGGAGTTTTTTCTTTGATGGAAACTCATTCCAAACCCTGATGCAGTGTCATCATGCAGAAATGATCAGAGAATCACATTTTGGGGGGTTTCGGCTTATACCAGTATTTCTGTGAACTTTGTGGTTTGTGGGACAAATTGTGGATCATAATGCTTAGGTAGGCGAGATCACATGAAGTTGAAAAGGTTATAAACTGGTGTGTGTGTCTCTCTCTCTCTCTCTCTGTCTCTGTGTGTGTGTGTGTGTGTGTGTGTGTGTGTATGTGTGTGTCTCCGTGTGTGTGTGTGTGTGTGTGTGTGTGTGTGTGTGTGTGTGTTTGCGTGTGTGTTTGTGTGTGTATCTTCCCCAGATGTTGAAGTGTCTGAGCCCAGTGTTGGTCCATCAGTGTTCTGTATAGTTGGTCTGTTTCTGGGGATATTGGGATCGGCAACCGGAACATTCTTCTTTGTCAAAGGAAAAGCGAACCGCACACATCAGGCACAGATGTATGACAGTGTGACCATATAATACAGGGGTTCTCAAAGTTTTGATTGGTGAGGTGAGGTGATAGGGACCCAACATTGAGATGAGGGCTGTCAAAGGGGCAGGGGGAAAAGGGGGGAAAATTTTGTACACATTTGTAAACATTTTAATGACCATGTAGCATCTCTACAGATTACATTTATTGCAGTAAATTAATGCCTATAGATGCCAATACACACTACGAAACGGAGATTCATTATTTCAAAGCAATGAACAGTCTTATCAGTTTTACAGATATTATCAGATGCTATCACAGGCTGCCAGAAATATTTCTGTGAGCCACAATTAAGAACCTGGCATAGTAGGTGACCAGCACATTGTAATTTATAAGACTGCAGCTCTTTTTGTGACTGTACACTATACTACTGTAATATAGCAGGTATTGAAATCTATTGAGAGAAATGGAGACGTTGAAGGTTGTTTGTAAATGCCAAAGTGACACTGTGTATCCCAAAGTGTGCATCCATGAAAGTAGAAGCAAAAGCATGACATTTATCTTGTGCTACCTGTCTTCACATCCACTGAAATAGAAAGAGAGTGATCTCATGGCTCTCTTTAAACTTGTTCAACTAGTCCTTGAAATAAAAAAAGATGTAAGTACTTGTGTCTTATCTTTTGCAACCACTAGAGAGAAATACAGTTGTTTTCATTATTATATTTTCAAGCATTGCACACGTGCAGCACAGACTTAGAAATCCATTCAAATGAAATAAATAAGAAGAGCATAACCATTCAAACTTATCCTAAGACCGTTGCCAGATTGAGCAGATTTAGTTTTAGTTATACTTGTTGGGGGGTTCACCATCTCTATTGTATACATATCTATTGTATATTTCACCATCACCATTTCTATAATAGTATTGTCAGCAAATAACAAGTAGCTCTACTATGATGAAGTTTAGGCTATCAGAAAAATGAAACTAACACAGTATGACTTAGCAAAATATGGCTGTCTGCAGTCCAATAATATTTAAAAAAAAAATGAAATGGCAATATTAGTACACTAGTCAAAGTGCATTGTTTGGCAAATTTGTGACAAATGTTATATTTGAATGGCAGAAGTCCTTTGTGTTTCATACTTGTTGAATCACACTGAAGAGCTCTGTTATGCCTGACAATTTAGGACATGTTCATGTGCGTGGCATGTTCTTTTTAGCTTCCTCATAGTTCCACCTGTCCACCTGGACATCCTCCAACCTGGATCAAAAGACTTCATTGTTGATTTCAGACATGAAGAAACCCCATGATGATGCCTCTGTGCCATAAAGTGTACAATGTACATAATGGTGCCTCATAGCCATACACACACTTCCTCTTACTCACACAGTTCCCTTCAGAACAGGGAACACACCCAACAATGACAAATGTCAAATATCTCATTTGCTAGAGAGGCAGACAAAAGCAGGTGAAATAAATAAATAAATAAATAAATAAATAAATGCACAAAGAATAAATAAACACACATAATAAAGATAATTATACTCTACACTTTGTAGGCTGAGTAAAGATAGCATATTGAACAACATGGTTCTTGCTTGGTCTTGTGTGTGTGTGTGTGTGTGTGTGTGTGTGTGTGTGTGTGTGTGTGTGTGTGTGTGTGTGTGTGTGTGTGTGTGTGTGTGTGTGTGTATTTGTGTGTGTAACCTAACCTGGTAACATGTCCTGTTGAAATTTTATTTAGCCTATACCTTCCTCATATTTTCATTGAACATTCTGCTACTCCCAGCGAGCAAAGCAGAACAGCAACACAACACCACCTTATGGGCCCATTTCATTCCAAGTAGGCTAATGGCAAACCTGGGTAATTTGGAGATAGTGGTAAGTAAACATGACAAGCCTGGGCTCATTACTTTAACAAACTTTAACAAACTGTGAACTGTAATAACGCAAACAAACTTCTCTGTTTGGAGGTTTACCATGGACTTCCTCTCTTATCGTGCATGAAACCACATACCTGGAATACCCCTCAGTATCAATCCCATCCAGACAAATACAATAGAGACTCTACTGGCAAGTGGTTTTTAAGGCAGACAAAGTTAATGTGACAACATTAGGAACTGAAAGTTGGGATAGAGAAAGTAGTAAATTCCTAACAGTGCAATCAGTATCGGCAGAAATCATGAGTGTTTGTGTTTTTGTTTATATTTACACACCACACCACAACCTTTCTTGCATGTGATCCAAAGAGAGAATAAAACTTGTCAGAGGGGTTCCTCTCCCTTAGGTCACAGGGTTCTGGAAAGATTGTGTTGATGTGTCAGAAATGGCATAGGCCTATACTGCACAGGGAAATAATGGATCAATTTTGTAAGAATTATTTCTTTGCGGGCCATATGCTGAAAAGCTGCCAAGAGCCATGCAAAATTAAAAGCACCAGTTTTCAGCTAAATTAAAATTGAACTATTGGATGATGTTAATATGGATTAATTTAACAGGTCACATTACCATTTTTTAGACATAATGGCTGGCAGTATGAAAAATAGCAAAGGGCAACAATTGTCCCCAGGCCTTAGATTAGCCACCACTGGCTTAGGCAGGGGCCCTATGTCAAAGATTAATTCTCCATGCCAAACTTTTTTTATCAAATATTAACCTGAAAATGTGTTTTACATTTGGGATGATTGTTCACGCAAACCAGACAGGGCTTGCCATTCTAACATGTCAGAGAGGACCAGCTGGACTGACAGTATGGATGCTGAAAGGACAAGCTAACAGGGCTGAACTCAAAAGTGACTGACATGTGGGCTGGTTTAATTTATAGACGGAGCCAAGGTTCAAATGACTGTAAATGTTGTACACAATATAAAATCTCATTATAGTGAGGATGAGGATGAGAGATTCCGTATGGCCTCAAGTGGCTCTCTTCTATTTGTACTCTGCCATCTAATGGAGACTCGTGGAAATTACATGCCATGGTTGACAGCACTGTTATTTTTGTATTTTAATCATCAACATTCACTAATCCAGACTGGATAAATGATTTACAGTATTTTTCCACAACATAAAACTCAACCATAACATGCCACAATGGCCTCTGTTGACTGAGATTCTTAAGTAATTGTTTCACGGCAGGCAAATTAATTTAGATTGAACAGTCACAATTGTAGTGTACTTTGCCGTTTTAACAGGGCCGTTTCAAGGTACTGAGGGGGCCCCAAGCAAACAGGACGTGGGGGCCCTTCACTCCCCGTAAATACTTTCATGAACCAAATTGTTATAACGGCATCAATATAATTATTTGTGTTGTACAGTTGTCTAACTCCAGTTTAAAGTAATTTTTTGTTGAAACACCACCAACTTAACTACTAAAATGATTAAACAGTCAATCTTGAGGGCCCCCTTCAGGCTGGGGCCCCAGGCAATTGCCTGGTTTGCCTGCCTTGTTGCGACGGCCCTGCGTTTTAAACATATATGGCACCTAGGTGTATACAACATCAGATGTAACCTCTGATGTGGGGACATGAACTTTGGAAAGATCATTCCATGCATGACGACTCTGCTGGTTCTAATTTCCTCATACAGTAGTTTCACTCCCTTGCCTTCGGCAAAGCTGATCAACAAACAAAGATTGTGTGGTGTGAGAGACTAGGGTGCCAAAGCACAAGAGAGGGCAGGGAGTCCCTTCACCCTGTAATGAGCCTCTTAATTTCCCTGGTGTGCATTTGTATCATGAATTCTTGGTATGATGTTGCACTCACTTATTATGCCCCCCCCCCCCAAATTAAATAAATAAATGATAATAATGTTAAAACAATACTTCACACTAGTATTTAGAAGATTAGTAGATTTTTGTTTATTTGTATGGATTGAGGATGGATTGATGGATTGTTCAATGGAGTAAATATTTGGCTGGCATTCTGGCCAGAAAAAAAATGTCCCTACCCTTTGGACTGCAACCACATAGAATTACCATGACATTTTATTAAATTCCCATACATTTTAAATACATTTTATTAACAGTTCTTAATATTTTGAAATCAGTGTAAATTATATGTAGTTGACATTCCAGATTGTGGTTATCCCAGGCTACTATGTAGAAAGTTTGTCATTACCTTGGTGTAGGCACAAAAGCTTTGGATGAAATAGGCTACAGAAATCACTATTTATTTACCAGTGATGATAGCCACAGTGCACTGACCCTGCAGCAAATCTAGCTCTGTTCTGCATTAGCTCCCTGTCCACATGGCAAGTAATTTATAGTGCCACATGCTAAGACTTGGACAATGTGTGTTGTCCTGTGAGTCTTCCTCCTGTAGTAGATCAGTCCAGCAGCAAAGACCACCAGTCCCAGCACCAGTCCAGCGGCACCAATGGCCACCTGATTGCGCTCAGCCTCAGGCATGGAGGAGTCTAGAAGTAAAAATGACACATTGTGTATTTAACTGCACCATGGTACAGTACTTACATGAGAAGTCTGGTGTGATAAGGAGCGAAAGTATATTACAACATTCATAAAATTACATCATAAAAAGTTTTTGATACATTCATGCAGGCCAAAGAAGACTGCTTGCTAGATGTGGCATCAAGCTAGGTGGTAAGTAGCTATCTTGTACGATTACTTGTTTTAAAATTGACAGGTGGTACGTAGTAGTGGTATAAGAAAAAAGGTTTCTGCCAATCAAAAAGCCATATTACATAAAAATACATCTAACAAACGATATGACATTGGAAACGAGTGATATTCTGCTCAACGAATGCTAAAGTCAAGCCAAAATTTACTCTGCAGCATTTTTATTGCAGCCTCCCGCTCTGAAATGGGTTTTGGCAGATTGATTGTCTAATAGGTGGATCCTGCTGCTAACCATGCTCCATACATTCCATAGGCCCTACAAAACACATAGGCCCTCTAATTATTACCTCCGCCAAGGAGGGCATGTTTTCGGTTTCAGTTGGTTTGTCTGTTTGTCTGTGTCTATGACCACATTGCCTTGGCGGAGGTCTGCACTCTCTGAACACTTTCCTAGTTTATTTATCCATTTATTATTTGTTAATTTTTTGAACGAGTGTCGATAATGCTGTAGTACCGGTAAGCAATTGAAACTACTTTCATCCCTGTGTACATCCCTTCAACAAGTAATTTGCCAGCATCATCTGGAGACTCCAAGAGACTGAAAGCTACTCAACCATTTGGTAAAACCAGAGACTTTATTATAGGAGGACACCCAGCACTCACTGTATTTCCTCATTGAAATGCATTAGGAAAATTCGTTACACGAAGATGGCTGACTTCAGAAACGGGAAGTCCTGCCTCGCAGTGAAAAGAGCCAATCGTGTTATTCGAAGCAGCATGATGGACGCTTACCTTTTGTTTATTCCCTCTGTCATAGCCATGTGGCGGACGTTTGCGGACGATATTGACACCGTTCAATTACGATTTTAACGAGGATTCAAACAGTGTGCTTGTTAATTGCATGTAACCTGCTCATTTGGATCTCCCCATTCATTTAGATAGGGCCTTGCACTTACTAAGTCAAAATAACTCTCTGAAGGCGTCTCCAAGATGCCTGCCAAGTGAAGGGACTTGCCTTAGAAGGACTTTGGTAAAACACATTTTAATATATCATATTTCACCACTTACAATATCAACCAGTAAGGAAAGCAACAGGTGAAAACCCAGTGTTCTTACCCCAAACAAATTCCCTGGGCTCCTTGAAGCTGATATGCTCCACCACACAGGAGATCTTCTCTCCATCCTTAGGAGTGAACTCCAGGTGGGAGTGGATCTGGTAGAACCAGGCTCCATCTGACAGCTCCTCAGTGGATGAGACATCACTGGTCACCCGCTGGTCGTCTCTGAACCAGGTCAATCGGATCATCTTTGGGTAGAAGTCGTATGCACTGCACACCAGCATGGCAACGTGACTGCCGCTAACAGACCTCAGCAAACTCAACTTCACAATTGGCTCAACTGCAAAGATGACTTGATTGTAATGATAAAGACTACAGAATAATACAACCTGAGGAACTGCACTAATAGAATCAACAGTGTGACTTAAAAAAATTACAAAAGGCATTTTGATGTGTTTGTTTTTTGGGGGGGTTGGTGTCAATGTTACTTACATGTTAGTTTTGTAAAATGAGTTTCATATATATTCCCCCCTTGAAGGCAGGTTGTGTTGACAAGGTTTTTCATTACACCCAAATGTCTCAAATCATTGTTAAAATCCTCTGCAAACTTCCGTCCTACTCCATTTTGTCCAACATATTTTCCAACTGAGCTGTTAAAGACTAAATATTTGATCCTGTTAAAGTAAAAGGAGTCGACAAACACCATGTCACTCAGGTCCAAAGTGCTGGCGTGGCATGTTACCCAACGGTAATGGCTATATGCATCTACAAAGATAGCAAAATGAGCAGACTGTTACTTTCAATTTCACGCTAATATCAGCAAATAGTCAACAAATTATCTCACATTCTTTAACATTAAAATAATGTGTTCATACTATGTTCATACTATGTGTTCACATAGTTTTTAAAATAATTTTCACAGACCTGTGTTGCCACTGAAGTATAATATCAAAACGAGGGAACCAATCATTGATGGCTGCATGATGATCTCTTGTGATATGAAAGCTTTTGCACAGGACTTGAAGTCAAACTTGATAATGCATGGGGGATTAATTATTGACTGCGGGTTCTGTCTGATGCCCTAGCAACAAACAACAAAAGTTGGGGCCGCCTAGCCAACAACTGCCTAGCCCACAAGTAGTAATAAGCAGAGTTAGTTTCCTCAGGAGACCTGCAGATGGGTGAGCAAACTTTAGTGTGTTTCATTAGTTCTCAGGTTCAAATAAAAATGGAAAAAGACATTTGCATCTTCTCTACATATGTATAACCATTTGTCTATGTGATTTGAAACCTTTATATAAAAAAAGTGTCTTGTTTTTGTATATTAGATGTTTAATCTATTTTTCTTTCATTTCACTAAACCTTGGGAGATTAACTTTGTAAACTCTCAGCATGAGTCAATCTTGTCCTGCTGTAGAAAACAAAATCTATAAAGAAAATTTCTTGTGATCTCTTATGATCTTATGATTATCTCTTGTAATCAATTTCAAAATCTATATCTCAATCAGTCTCTTGTAATCAATTTCAAAATAGAGATTACAATTATTACTTCATGCTGCAAAAGTCTCAATTTATGAAGTCATAATTTTTAAATATGGCAGTCATCTGAAAAATCTTCCTAATCAATTGTCAAGTAAGAATGAATTCCAAAAATTAATTGACTATATATGCTAAAACTATTAAAAGGTTCGCTCAAGTTTGCATGGGTTTCTCTGGACAGGAGTAGCCTATGCAGAGACTGGTTCTAGCTAGCCAGTGTGGATTTATCAGCACCAATTTGCTTTGTTTCTTCACTCAGCTGTTGTCCTCAACATGAAGACTATAGTTCTCCTCTTTGTGAGCCTCGCAAGCCTCCCTCATCCTAACGGACAGTGTAAGTATAGGCTAAACAGTGAAATATGTGCTTTGGGTGGATGGAATTTTGAAATGGAAGATGTGTTCAGAAATCCAGCTATAAATGTTTTCAACCTTAGATTTACTTTCCATACTACTTTGTATATGTAGCAACAATGAAATGCTACAATGATTTGATTATACACGCATGGGATGTAAGATGTGTTGCAGAATGGATGGAGTTGAGTTTATATGCAGCTGTCTTTCAGTTACCTTTGATGCTGGCATCATTGAAATCTACAGTGATACAGATCGCCAAGAAGAGTTCTCATTAGATCTCGGTGGGGATGAAATGGTGTACGCTGATTTTCAGAAGAAAGAGATTGTCAACGTAATACCAGAATATTTTGATACCAAGAAGATATATGAAGAACATGTTGAACTATTACAATCATACTCTCAAGATGAAATTTTTTCTTTGAGACAAAGTATGGATTATGTTAAAAAGGATTTTGCTTACCCACCACCAGCTCAAGGTAATACTGTACAACAGCATGAATACTGTATATCATATATGTTAACTAATGGTATGCTTTCGTCTGAAAATAATCAGAGGCTCCAACGAGTGCTGTCTACCCAAGGACTTACGTGCAGCTGGGATCTAACAACACTCTCATCTGCCTTGTGACTGGATTCTACCCACCTCGAGTCACGGTGAGGTGGACCAGAAACAACAAGAATGTGACCAGGGACATAACTATGAGCCGGTACCACATCATCAAAGACGGCTTTTTCAAAATGTTATCGACACTGAAGTTTACCCCTCAACAGGGAGACATGTACACCTGCACTGTGGAGCACGAGGCACTGGATGAACCTCTGACAAGACAATGGGGTTAGAGATGATGTGGATTTCACCTAATTATTTAACATGAGTTTGACTTACTGTAATTATGGCACTTTTTTAACATTGTGTGTGTGTGTGTGTGTGCGTGTGTGTGCATGTGTGTGTGTGTGTGTGTGTGTGTGTTCCTCAGATGTTGAGGTATCTGACTCTGAACCCAGTCTTGGTCCATCAGTATTCTGTGGAGTGGGTCTGACTCTGGGGCTGCTGGGAGTGGCTACTGGAACATTCCTCATTGTCAAGGGAAACCAGCGCTTGTGATTGTTCCAAAGATCATGGAATATTGTTCTGTGCAATCAATTTTATCAATCCAATTATTCAATGTTTTAATTGTTATAATAGATATTACATTGGAATAAAAATTCAGTTATAGACACTAACACACATACCCTACATGTTGCAAAGTTATAGGGTTCTGCAATGAAAGGTGTTGGCAAGGTTATTTCAGAGAGGGTTGAAATGTCATTATTCCTATTTATGCAACATGTGTTCAATATATTATTGGTTCCAGATAAAAAAAAATACCTTATGTTACCAATGATTCTGGTTGTAATTGTAGTGATTTGCTGGACTGTATGTGATGCAGTGCACAAGGGAATGTTATTGTAAGCAATCTAGAGAGAAATTATTATTGTTTTGCCAGTCTGATAG
>JAODXP020001651.1:15000-25197 GCA_027497455.2 Sardinella longiceps | reverse complement strand
TTTAGATTGGTAGACTTGGGAATGAACATTTCTGTTTTTAAAAACGTTTCATGTTGATAATGCAGGAGTTTGCACACACCCAAATAGAACAGAATTTCAATTGCTAACCTCAATAGGCTTCAATAAATTAAAAGACAACTAGTAGGAAGGGCATACACCATTCAGGGTTTAGAAGATATTCAATAATCCAGGGAATTCACTATAAAAAATCAAAATAGCTACAGTTATAAATCAAATCAAATCAAATCAAATCAAATTTTGTTTGTCACATACAAATAAATACATAGTACAATCTGTAGTGAAATGCTTGGTCCACTGACTCCGATGACTGTGTGCTTCAATGAAGAGTAAATAATGAAATTAATTAAATATAGAAAATAAATGTGTTTGAATATGCAAATGCAAGTGTTGACCAGCCCTCACTCCCTGTTAAACAGGCTAAATCAGTGTCAGCGTCTCTAAAACAATGTGTGACATGATGGCATCAGTGCTGCAAAGGACACCCTTCCCATCTGAGAGAACTGGACATGAGTGATAACAACCTGCAGGATGAAGGAGTGGAGCTGCTCTGTATGGGTCTTAAGGATCCACAATGCAAGCTGGAAAAATTGAGGTCAGTGAAAAGGAACGCAAACCAATACACTTTTCCTCTGGATTTTGTCAGATTAAATGACAGTGACATTTGAGTGTGTCAAGGTTGTGGGACATCTGTCTAGGTTTTAGGACTTTGGTGGCACCTAGTGGCCATTTTGCTGTAACATGACCTATGAATTATTTTCAGATATTCTTATTTTCCAATCTTTTCTTTCTTTTCACCTGTGCCTCATTGTTTGTCATGTGAACTGCTTGTATGTATGTGTTTGTCTCTGTCTACAGCCCAAACCAAATGACTGTCTAAAGAACAAAAAAACAAAAAAAACACTCCCATCTCAGGCGCACTTATTCTGCAGTTTTGCACACTGCCCATTGTTTCAGACTTACCACTGGTCCATTAGTTGCTCAATCTAAAAACAAGGTTGTTTATCATTACTATGGCAACTGAGTGAAACAAAAGGTGGATTCAGAAAACCGAGAGTTTAAGGCGAGAGTGGACAGACAAATATCCATTTGGGCTGCCTGCAGGGAGCACTAAACTAATCTGTCTAATCTGCAATGAGACAGTTGCAGTCATCAAAAGTGGAAACGCGAAGTGGCACTATGAAACAAAGCATGGGCACTTCCAAAAGAAATATCCCCAAAATAGAGAAGTGAGAACCAGAAAAATAAGTAAAATGCAAGAATCATATTAAGCGTTGCAAGTTGTGAAGGAATGTATGAACGAAATAGTGATCGCTCTGTATGAGGGAACCCAGTTTGAAGATGACATTACCCAAAAAATAAGCCTCGGACCCTGGAAACATTGGAAATTTGGTGTGTGGACCTTTTCATTTTGTAGTTGAGTACCCCTGTTATAAAGCAACCACACTGACGAAGCTCTCAGAATTTTGACTAGAACTTAGTGCTACCGTCTCATGCCACTCCACAATAGGTTTGCTGTCTACCTAACAGCCCTTTATGTGCCAGATGTGCTCATATTAAAATTTTGCAGACTTTGTTTACCTCACTTTACAAGAGAGATTAGTAGCCCGAGACTCAATTTACCGCAAGTTTGGCAGTAGTTTGCAGCAGTTGTGTTGATCCCATTTATGTCAATTAAGGCCAAAACAAAGAGAAATTAAATTGAAAGTCGTTTCGAACATTTCGTGATCTACCAGAACCCTCTTCGGCGATTGACTAGTAGACCGCAATCTATTGGTTAGGGCGCCGCTGTACTACACGTAAGTGATAACGGCCTTCGAGGGTGTCCCGATATCAGAAGAATAATGGACGACGCGAAGGCGAAGAACAGCCCGACGGCGAAGCCTACGCGAAGTCCATTATTTTTCTGATATCGGGACACCTCGAAGGCCGTTATCCCGCTTATCACCCGGTTGCAACTAAAACGTATAGATGGTAAGCAAGTGTTTAAAACATAAAAGAAACACGTGGCTCCGTTTAGAAAGAAGTTATCCTGTTCGGTTGGGGTACTATTTTCTTATGAAAGAAGATCCGCAAGGCTGCATTCTAAAGAGCATTGATAAAGAACGCTGGTTAAACTTTTTTAACCCAACAATACCTCAAGTGTCCTGTTATCTAGAAATAACGGGCACCCTGACAGCCAATCAGAAAACAGTATTTCATTCCACCGGGTGATAAAGTGGTATTACCAGAATCCTCTTCAGCGATCGGCGACTAGTAGACTACTAGATCTATTTGTTGGGCACCGCTGTACTACACAGTGTTATTACTACACAGTCTAGACTCCTGGACTGGAGCTTGTCCATGTTGTTGATGATGCATGTGTTGGCGTTGTTTGGGTGACACTTTACTTCAGACTGTGGACAGAAAAGTTACATGAGCCTGGCATATACATGACATGACACACACTGTATCTTAAACATGATATGACACTTCATTAGCTGTTTATGACTGCTTTGAAGTGTCATTCTGTTTTTGTGATAATGTTCATATAATGTTCATATAACATATCATTTTTTATTACAGGCAGAATACCTGAAATTTCTCTTTGCACCTCTCACTCCATACAGGCTGGTGTGTTGTAAGCTAACAGCAGAATCCTGTAAGGCTGTAGTCTCTGCTCTGCAGCCCTCAGCCTCTCTGGCAGAACTGGACCTGAGTGACAATGATCTGAAGGATTCTGGAGTTCAGCTTCTCTCAGCAGGACTAAGTAACTGCAACTGTAAGCTGCAGACTTTAAGGTTTGTGTGGCTGATTTTCATCACCATGAACAAAGCCATCCATGCAGGCACAAACCCACTCACATTTCTACATCCATGTATAACACATGCACACACACACACACAAACACACACTAGTTTTTAATCCTTGGATTCCCGGCAAAGCAAACTTTATTGTCAATCAAACTCTGCAACAGTACATTGCAAGCAGACTGAAACTGCGTTTCCCCAAACTCCAAATGTGCAACAAGTAAAAAAAATTGACATACAACTAAGATATATAACTGTATTAAGACTCACAACTCACTAGAACATAAAGTTCAATTGATATCAAGATCAAGAGTGTTTCTCCAAACTCCAAATGTGCAACAAAGTAAAAAATTCAGCATTCTGTAATTTACTAAACTTGTAGGCTATGTGTTTGAAAGAGAAATATGCCTACCCTAGGCTCACAAGTTCAATGCTGATATTTTGGCAATGCTGATATTTTAGTGTTTAGCCTGAGGGTCATTCCGTGTGAAATCAACCAGTGACGGACCGGTCACCCTCTCTGGAAAATCTGAAAAAAATCACAGTTGTTTTTATGCTCAACCTATGCTTGAATCTGAAATAGTAAGTCTGTATCACTAATGGTTGCAAAAGTACAGTAGTTTCCCCTCTCCAGAGCTCTGAAGATGGCTGTAAATTCTATGTGTGATTTCACACCACCACATTTCCGGGCTTCTTGTTCAAAAAGGAAGTCAGACAAATTTATCTGAGTTTTTTTCTCACTCAAATATGGATTTTGCGGTCCTGTTTATGCATTAACTTTTGTTGATAATGTTATTATACTGTCAGAGCATTTCTTCAAAGATGGTTCCAATTTTGGAAAAGGCTGTTTTCATCCTCTTATTTTACCATGTGGACAGTTTGCAAGATTTTTTTTGGAATTTTACCATGAATCATTCAGTATCTGAGGAACATCTGTCCAAAATTTGGTGTTGTTGCTGAGTCTCGTTATTGTGATATGATTTTTGAAAATATTGTCAGTAACTCCACTGATTTACATTGACTTCCATTGTATTGAAAGTGCACACACATACCACAAATAGGCCCATTGTTCCAGTTACCTGAATGCTGTCTTTCAGAAGAACATAACAATTGATGCCGCATAGACCAAATAACAAACTAATGCTGAGTGAATGGGGCAGAATGAAATAAAAAAAATAAAAAAAAAAAGTAAGTTGTTGGGTAGGATTTCGTGGTGAAATGAGAGGATGAATATGGCCTTTGTAAAAATCATACCTATTTTTTTAAAAAAATGCTCTGACAGTATGATAACAATATCAACAAAAGTTAATGCACTAACAGGGCTGCAAAATCCATATGTGACTAGGAAAAATACTCACTAATTTACTAAAATACTAATTTGTCACTTAGTTTTTGTACAAGAAGCCCTGAAAGGTGGAGGTGTCCAAGCATGTATATAATTTATAGACATTTTCAAAGCTTTGAAGGGGGGAATAAAACCAGATACATCTGATCTGAGCTGATTTTTGAATTCTACAGGAAAATGCGTTTCTATTCACATGGTTTCACTATTGTGTGTGAAATACTGAAAGAGCCAGCAATGTTGGAAGTTGAACAAAAGGCTTGTTCACCAAAATGCTTAAAATTACTTGAAATTTCAAATGGCTCTACTTTTCCAACCATTAGTGATACAGACTTACTATTTCAGATTCAAGCATAGGTTGAATATACAAACAACAAATTTTTTCAGATCTTTCAGAGAGGGTGACCGGTCCGTCACTGGTTGATTTCACACGGAATGACCCCTAAGCTTTTTTATATTATTATTTTAAATCAGGCCATCGTCTCTGCTGTGTCTCTGTTTCTAACATAATACCATCACAAATTACAAACAATCTTATATATTTGCTAGGCCTACATAAACATAATGCACATGGAAATATAATGTGGGTTAAATCTGTCAATTTGCATGGCACGTCAGGGAAATTCAAGTGCCCTTTCAGAGGTGTCTTGCAGAGATGAGAGAAGGACGCATGGATGAATGCGCTTTTACTTTCAACATAGCCTACAAATTCAGCAAGCGTGGTTATATCACTCAATAAATGAATACATATAGGGTAGGCAATCAATAAATAAATATAGGGTAGGCTATTAGGATAAGTTTAGGGGTTAGCAGGGGATGAAATCAGCCATGGTCACCATGCTGCTTTGCAGAGTGAAATTAAATGGAACATGCTCCCAGGCTAGGTGTTTGTCTGGGTTTGATGAGATTCTAGTGGAGCTGTTCATCCATTTGTGTCCTTAGTTTGAGACCCTTCTGTGTGGATATTCTCAGTGTTGGGCAAGCTACTCAGTAAATTTAGCAAGCTAAGCTACCAGTTACTCCACATCATATGAAGCTTCACTACACCAAAGCTACCGGAAGACAAAATGTAGCAAGCTAAGCTATGAAAAAAATGTCAGAAGTAGCTTAACTATTGTGAAGCTACTTTTTTAATGCACTAAAAAGGCCTATAAATAAATTCTGTGATCCATCCAATTGTATTAGTGATCAAACTATCAGGTCTCTCAAACAGACATACAATAGTAACTAGAAAAGCGCTCAGAGAGCATAGACCTCCGCCAAGACAATGTGGTCACTGAAGGTGTTCTGGATCACCGATCGCCACCAAAATCAAATCAGTTCTTACTTGTCCCAACACACACAATGTCCGAAAACATTTCATCCAACTCCATGCAGTACTTTTCCAGTTATGTTGTACACAGACACACACATGGTGACGAAAACATAACCTCCTTGGTGGAGGTAACTAACTAATTCTCTGATTGTAGCCTACTTTCATATGGGTAAAACATTTTTTTTAAATTAAACTACAACAAATTTACACATGGTAAAAGACACAATTGATTTTCATTATGGACTCTTTTTTGAATTATGGCAGTACTGGTAAAGAACTGAACCTCCATGCATGGCCTAGATAAGAGATTTGCTGTGCTGTGAACTGATGCCCTGAAAATGTAGCTTGTGGAAAGCTACCACATTACATGGCCAAAAAAGCAGCTACACTACTGAAAAGCTATCATATTCAGAAAATAGCTACACTACAGCCAAGCTACTCAAAAATGTAGCTAAACTAGTAGCTTCACTACTTGTAGCTAGCTACTGCCCAACACTGATTCTCATGTCTTCATATGGTTTCCTCCCACATATTTATACATGTTATGGCCCTTTAAGTGCTGCAGGTTAAAGATGGTCTCCCTCACTCACAAACGTATAGGTTTTATGGATTTCAGAACTTTGTGTAAGTAAACTGTTCATGAGCCTCCAGTCTTTGCAGACAGTTAGCACAGACCTACTGAAGAATGAAGGAAATAGGCTCTTTGAACAGTTAGTAAAGCAGGTAAAATACATAAATACACAGTAAATTGATCATCACACTACACATTATTACTCAAACTGGTTCAGTTCATCCAATCACATGGCTGCTAAGTTTGTCACTACAGAGACATTTTTGAAAATGAAGGGATCTGTGAAGTAGGCAAAGGAAGGAGCAGAATCTGACAGTTATCACACACATTTCGGCAATGTAATAAACCCATCACTTACATAATAAAATTATTGCCCTGCCTTAACTCACAGCTGGACGGTCTACTAGCTATTAGCTTCACGCATGGGACTTCTCATTTGTCTTGGACTGTATTGTATTAAAATGTCTTCAGTTTAATGTATTCTTTAATATTGTTTGTAGGCCTGGTTCACACTGCAGATTTTAAGGTTTGTTTTCACCAGACTCTTATGCATGATACTCTGTATTTTCAAATGCTTGGGATTAGAGTGAGTCATATAATAGACACTAGAGTGAAGACGACATTCATACACTATATACAATTTTATCTGCATTGTTTTAATGCTTGTTTGAGTACCAGTCTCTGAGTGTGTGTGTGTGTGTGTGTGTGTGTGTGTGTGTGTGTGTGGTGGAAAGCAACAGTAAACAGTCATCATCCATGATCATGTGATAATGTGTTTGACTTCCTCTGTTTATTGCCCTTTCTAACATAATGAAAAGGGACATTCATTTGTTTCAGGCTGTCTCTTTGTCTCATCACACAAGTGGGCTGTTCTCTGTTGGCCTCTGCCCTCAAATCAAACCCCTCCTCCCTGAAAGAGTTAGATCTGAGCTACAATCACCCAGGAGACTCAGGTGTCAGAGAGCTCACAGACCGACTGAAAGATCCGAACTGTAAACTAGAGACTTTCAGGTGAGTGCTGGGTGTTTATCTGGGTTTGATGAGATTCTAGTGGAGCTGTTCATCCATTTGTGTACTCAGTTTGAGACCCTTCTGTGTGGATATTCTCATGTCTACAAATGGCTTCCTCCCACATATTATGTCATGGCCCTTAAAGTTCTGCAGATTAAAGGCAGTCTCCCAGACTCAAACTCACATGAAGCTCATGAACAGTTTACTTACAGCAAGTTCTAGAATCCACACAATCAGTCTAGTCTTTTCAGACAGCTTGCACAGACCGACTTTGGTGAAGCAGGGTGAAGGAGAGTGGCTGTTTTTAAGTAAACTCATATTTCTATATGTTCATGGATTACAGTTCTCTGTCGGTATGACGGATTTCAGTCAATTGCATCTAATCATGAAATTTATTAAGTGTTTTATTAATGATCAAATGAACAAAGGGGAAAATAATCCAACTGAATGAACTGTTGCCTTCATTTCTGCAAATAAATGACATAAGAAGGCCATGATGCCTCTCTAAAGAAAGACACAAACTAGTTGGCTAAACTTAAAAGAAATTGTTATCTCTTGGAGAGTAGGCAGTGTTTGCGTGAGCGCAGAGCAGATCCACTTTTGCTTTACTTTACTACTATGAGCCAGCGCAGCATGTATAGCCTAGGGTTCTCAGGTAAGCAAGATGAATAGAGTCCTTAATTTATTCAGGAAAATAAAGTATTTTAGTGTAGTCTGTTTCCATCCCTGTATTAGCCGACTGTAACAGCAAATTTATGGTAGCCTAATGACACTCGATCCATTTAATGAAGAATAGTTATCACCATACAGTAAACGGGCATGATTTCAGTTTTGTAACAATGTTACTCAGGTGCTCATCTGTACCGGGTGAAGTGTAGCTCCAAAAAAGGAGGAAAGAGCAGAGGCACTCTGAGATTTGAGAGAGAAAAAATAAATAAATAATAATATATATGGGCAATTCCAGCGTTATGGACGTGACGTTTTCGTGCATTATTGATGAACCATATTATCATTATTCATTATTGATGAAGCCAGATAACCTCTGCAAACCTAGCAATATTTCACAATTTTTTTTCATATTCTTCTGCAAACTCCATGGCTGAATACAGGCAAACAGAAAAAAATAATATCATGATTTGCATCATAAGAATATGAGCCTTTCAATTTGCGTTATGGACGTGACGAAAAACGGACAAACTTTTGAGAGAGCGTAGTTTTTGCTGTGAAGTGTGTGAAATTTCTAGAGAAATGTAAATATTACTACATTCATACCAAACAGGACACCTCAGTAAAGACAGAGAAAGACTTAATTTCAAATGTAAATGTAAAAAAAGTTGGTTTTCATTGGGAGACATGGCGTTATGGATGTGACGTTATGGACGTGACGTCTGGAAAAACCCTCCAAAACGATACAAAACAATTGTGAACGGTGGATTTTAACCTGTAACAAGAGAAATAGTAATATAACAATGAAAAATAACTGATAGCATTGCAGCTTTGTGTGTGTTATCACCCACTTATGCCCATTATATGCCCCTCCATAGACTTACATTATAGCTGAATAGGGTAAAAATTTTAACAAACAGATATCCTTTCGAAACTTGCTCAGTTGAATATTTACATCGAGACAATACTTTTTTGTATCGGAAGTTTTCTGAAAGAATTTGTATGTCCATGTAGGTGAGACTTAAAGTTTTAAGGTGAGGTTTACTTTTTCGTGGAATTGCCCATATATATATATATATATATATATATATATATATATATATATATTATCATTATTATTATATTATTATATCATATATATATATATATATAGCCTTTTGATATAACATGGCAATTCTGTTTAAAAACACACGGGCCTACGCATTGCGCCCATATTGGCCTTCATCAGGGCATGCCTTCATCAGGAATTATTTATAGGCCTTTTTTGTGTATTAAAAAGTAGCTTCACAATAGTTAAGCTACTTCTGACATTTTTCAAAGCTTAGCTTGCTACATTTTGTCTTCCGGTAGCTTTGGTGTAGTGAAGCTTCATATGATGTGGAGTAACTGGTAGCTTAGCTTGCTACATTTACTGAGTAGCTTGCCCAACACCTCCTTTGACAGATTGTGGCAAAACATTCAAACTACATGCACTCACACACAATAGCCCCAGAGCAGGAGAAAGTCCCCTAAAGTTGCAGGCCTGTATCGATGCTTGTGCTCGGTGAGGCTACAAACAAACTAGCCGCTTCGCTCTTCTGAGCAGGAAAAACAATAAGGGTAACGTTGCCTCACCGAGCACAAGCATCGATACAGGCCTGCAACTTTAGGGGACTTTCTCCTGCTCTGGGGCTATTGTGTGTGAGTGAGTGAGTGTGTGTGTGAGTGGGCCCACGATCTGTTTTGTCTGTCGAGTGTCTATGTTTTCTTGAACGTGTAGCGTTAGCGGCTAGTCCTATGCGCTAACGCAGCTAGACTGTGTAGAATGTTAACTTCTTAACGTACAGTGTAGTAGAGTCTGAACCTAACGCTAACCTAGGGTTAATTTTACACTTCCCCTAACGAGTTTAAACGTATTCAATACCGACCTACTTAATCTTTTATTCTTCCCTTGTCAAAGTGTTTACAATTCTATACAACTTAGAGTGATTTAATCTTTTTCTTGCCAAAGTAGTTCATAAAATACTTGAAATAATATTGCTCTGACTTCAAAAAGTACTAATACATTCCAGCCTATTTATATATTAATACTCTACAAATAGTCAACAGGCCATGTTGATGGCTCTAGATGACTCTGAGGAGTAACATATACTTTCAGCATCTGGTTTCGAATTCTGGTTTCTGTGACCTTTATGTTGTAAGATCATTCTTTTTTCATACATGGTCATGTAACAATATACTTTCAGCATATGAGACATGTAATGGTTGTGTATGAATCATGCATGAAATGTATATTAAACTAAACTCAGTTTGACCCAAAGCCAGATCATTGACCCAGTTTACCCAGACAGGTTAGCAGGTGGTCCTGCAGTGTGAGTGGTTTCTGCTGGAAGGATGCAGGACTGGACAGGACATGTGGGTGGATGAGCTGAACCAGTTGGTGTAATAATGTGTAGTGATGCATTTACTGTGTGATAATGTGTATGCGCATTTACTGTGTGTGTTG
>JAODXP020001650.1:0-25163 GCA_027497455.2 Sardinella longiceps | reverse complement strand
ATTCAATTCAATTCAATTTTATTTGTAGAGCGCACAAATACAGTACATTGTCTCGCGGCGCTTTACAGACAGTACGGGAAGCATCCATGAGAATCAGGGGCAAGGAAAAACTCCCTCGCTTTGTAAATAGTTTGTTATGTAGGAAGAAACCTTGGGCAGATCCACGCCTCATGGACTCAGCCTACCTGCCTGGGGCCTAATAAAGTATCCGTAAAGTCTGATGCATAGATTGACCATGGTTAACACAAAACAGTATGAGTACTGAATGTAGTCAGAGATGACACATAGTTTGTGCGACAGTCAGGGCCAAGGGATGGAGTCAGTAGTTGGAGTGTGGGATTAGTCAGTATTTGGAGTGGGATCAGAGTTCATTGGGTGTTGGTCGCCATCTAAGTAGTGGTCATCAGGGGGCCATCAGGCCAGTTCCATCACGGTCCACAGAGAAAAGGGGGGATGGTCATGGTGTGTGGCTCCGGGGAGGTTGGTCAGCATCCGTAGTGGGGTAGGGTTGGTGGCAGGGAGGTACGGGAGGTTCATCACTCAGCCAGTGCGTCGGGGCAGAGGAGGCAAGAGAAACAGAAACAAGAGGATTAGGCCAATCTAGGAGGATATCACTCCATGATATGTGTCACATAATCTAGCTAGAGTGAGGAGAGGGAGAGAGAGAGAGAGGAGAAAGAGGGTTGTACAGGATGGCAAGTGTGCAGAAGGTGGCAGCACTAGGCTATCGCAGCATAACTAAGGTATGGTACATGGCATCTCACCAACCCAGAAGGGGGTGGTCAGTGGCCGCCTTGGAAAAACAGCAGAGGTAGCCCTCCAAAGAAAGCCCAAGAGGAGTGGTGATATGCCATGGCCCACTCCTAATTATAGGAAATGTCAAAAAGGAAGGTTTTAAGTCTAGACTTAAAGGTATTGAGAGTGTCCGCTTCGCGAATGTAGGGAGGAATAGAATTCCATAGAAGAGGTGCTCGATAGGCAAAAGCTCTTCCCCCAATTGTAGTTTTAGATATGGTCACTTTTTCAAGGAGGCCAGCATTTTGAGATCTCAGAGGTCTTGCTGGATGGTATGGAACAAGTAAATCTGTAATATATGCAGGAGCTAAGCCATTAAGTGCCTTATACGTCATGAGAAGGATTTTGAAGTCAATTCGACTTTTGACAGGAAGCCAGTGTAGAGATGCTAGAATGGGAGAAATATGTTCATATTTCTTAGTTCTAGTGAGTGTTCTAGCTGCTGCATTTTGGATTAGCTGTAGACTTTTAATGCAGGTGTTACTGCACCCTGAGAACAGAGCATTGCAGTAGTCGAGTCTGGAGGTAACAAATGCATGTATAAGTTTTTCAGCATCCTCAAAGGACAGGAACTTCCTAACCTTAGCAATGTTTCTAAGGTGAAAAAATGATGTTTTAGAAATGTGCTTTACATGGCTATTCAGGGAGAGGTCTTGATCAATAAGTACCCCCAGATTTTTCACTTGTGAGCTAAATGAGAGTGTAGGACTGCTAAGTGAGCTATGATGGTGAAGCGAGGTGTCCTTCAGTTGTTTAGAGGCAATCATCATAACTTCAGTTTTATCTGAGTTCAAGCATAAGAAATTTTTTGACATCCAAACTTTAATGTCTTCAAGACAGGCATTGAGTTTGGTTGTCGGAGATACAGTCGCTAGGCTTCATAGAGAGATGAAGCTGTGTATCATCTGCGTATGAGTGAAATGCAATGCCATGTTTCCTAATGATTTCACCCAGAGGTAGCATATATAGAGAGAATAGTAGGGGGCCCAGTACTGAGCCTTGCGGAACGCCATATTTAACTTTAGCATGATAAGATGAGACGTTGTGAGCATGTACAAATTGGTATCGATCAGTGAGGTAGGATTTGAACCAAGCTAGTGCTGAATTTCTAATGCCTATCGTATGTTCGAGTCTGTGTAGTAGGATATCGTGGTCAATGGTGTCAAAAGCTGCACTAAGATCAAGTAAGATTAATATGGATACATTACCATTGTCCATGGAAAGAAGGAGGTCGTTGAAGACTTTAACTAAGGCTGTTTTAGTGCTGTGATTAGCTCTAAATCCTGATTGGAAGACTTCCTGGATTTTGTTTTCGTCTAGGAAGCGACAAATTTGTTTGAACACAATTCCGCGTACAGCGTTCAGCAATGCGATTGGCGTTCAGCAATGCGATTGGCTATTGGCACCGTAAGGCCGCAAAAAAATTCCGGGGCAGAATTTTCAGCTGGAGGCGGATTTTTTCTGTTGTTTCTTAATGGCAGGGAGCATGTTCAGCGCTGATTTTCTGCTGAACGCGGATTTTCCGCTGATCCGCTGCAGGCAGACAGAGTGGAAAAAAATTCAACTCAGCGTGGAAAATCCGCGGACACGTCACTCACGTATTGGCTATATTCATGTCATTCTCGACACAGAAAACGCAATATATTCAAAACCTTCGTCATTGACAAACGTTTTTATGACATCTAGTGAGACTTATATCTTTACTTTCAAAATCTTTGTTCATTCAGTCAATAGAAACTTCAGTTACTCGTTTTGCTTAGCAAAATAAGGGCTATGCTAAGCTGAGTGAACCTGTGGTTGTATTAGCAACATCAAACAAAATCCACTCCTGAAAAAAATCCGCTCCTTTTATTTTCAATTTTCATCTTCACCACCTTGCAGATTACACGCGGAAATTCCACCCTGGTGTGATCTCGGCCCAAGGCATGACTTACAGTTTCTCTACTCCGCCATCTTTACGTTGAACGGCCGTAATGCATTTCAATGGGATGATTTCTGAAGTTATTGGTCAATCTCCTATGTGACCATGTCTATACCTACATGATACCTGTATGAGTTAAATTTTCAGACATAATAATTAATTAGCTAGCTAACATTAGCACACCAACCGATTTTCCTTGGGTTACTATGAGACTATGGCTTGTAATATGTGTTAGCTCGCTAGCACCCGAGTACGGGTTCACTCTAAATGATGTTAAGCCTTTTTGTTTGGATATCTTACAATGAAATACGATGGTTAAGATTGACATTTTGACAAACGTTTCTGTTCCGAGAATTTTCGGTTGTTGTGTATCATCTTAACGGCAGCCAATGTACACTGGACCAATTCTTCCTAAAACGTATTAAACATCTGTCTACAAAGGTATGAAACTCACCGAGTGGTCTGTAGTGTTCACTGATATGCTGACATAAATATCACCACAAAATATGACTTCTGGCAAGTTTTAATGAAGTTTGTAGTCAAATCCCACTGACTGCTGGGAAGTAATACGTCACTCACAAGAAATCCAAAATAAGGCTAGAACCTGCTAGAAGTCATATTTTGTGGTGATGTTCTGCTAGCCTGGCGATGCCATCCTACGTACCTCCGCTAAACATTTATCTCCGCACGTAGTCTGGAATAAACCCCCCTTCCCGCCTTTCGCTCGGTTACTCTACGGTTTAGCCAATCAGCACACAGTTTAGAGCGATGTCTCAAAATTTTGTAGTCTTACAGGATAGGGACGCGTTTGTTATTCTCTCCCCACTTTCGAATTACATTCACAAAATTGGTACACGACATTAGCATCCATGATCTTGAGGATTTATTGCCACTACGCTGTCAAAATAGATCAGAACTTGCGATAATACTGTTAATACTGAAAGCGAAAGTTGGCAAGTTTTAATGAAGTTTGTAGTCAAATCCCACTGACTGCTGGGTAGTAATACGTCACTCACAAGAAATCCAAAATAAGGCTAGAACCTGCTAGAAGTCATATTTTGTGGTGATGTTCTGCTAGCCTGGCGATGCCATCCTACGTACCTCTGCTAAACATTTATCTCCGCACGTAGTCTGGAATAAACTCCCCTTCCCGCCTTTTGCTCGGTTACTCTACGGTTTAGCCAATCAGCACACAGTTTAGAGCGATGTCTCAAAATTTTGTAGTCTTACAGGATAGGGACGCGTTTGTTATTCTCTCCCCACTTTCGAATTACATTCACAAAATTGGTACACGACATTAGCATCCATGATCTTGAGGATTTATTGCCACTATGATGTCAAAATAGATCAGAACTTGCGATAATACTGTTAATACTGAAAGCAAAAGTTGTAGGCGTGAGAGCCAGGCGAGGGAATACGTCATATCCAAGCGGAAACCTATTTCAATTGCGTTGGGCCAGACTGTATGACATAGTCAACAGTCGCTTTCGCCCAGGCTAATGTTCTGCTAGAAGTCTTAAGCTCATTCATGTTCAGAGTCGGTACAGCTAGAGGCTTAAGCTAGAGCCAGCGACATCTACGGAAATACGTTGGTGGGAGTGGAAAAGCATGGGGGACAAGGTGGACAACACAGCTGCAGCCAAGAAAAAGTAGATGCGAATTTTGGCTGCAAGCGCCTTGATACCGCGAGTTTTGAGTGACGTGCTGTGAAAGTTTGGTATGCGACCCAAGATCCTGAAGTCTTTTTACAGAGGCACCATTGAGAGCATCCTGACAGGGACCATAATTGCATGGTATGGGAACTGCTCTCAATACAACAGGAAAGCACTTCAGAGAGTTGTGCGTACAGCACAGACCATATGCGGCTGTGACTTACCCTCCATACTGGAGCTATTTCAGGGAAGATGCATCAGGAAGGCAAAAAAAATCTTGAATGATCCTAGTCATCCCAACCATGAACTATTTGAGCTATTACCGTCTGGCAAACGGTATAGAAGTTTGAAAGCTCGCACTACCAGACTCCGAAGTAGCTTTTTTCACCAAGCTAATAGACTGCTCAACTCACGCTGAAGACAATAAGGCACTTTTTTTGCACTACACATATACACACACACACACCTTTCATTTATTTATCTTTTTTGAGGAGACAAAACACAAGAATTTTTACTCTTTTATAGGCTTCAAACCTATGATGAGAAGTAATAAAGAAATCTTGAATCCTGTGGGCGTATTTTGGTGACACATTCACAAGTTTGGTGAAGTCAGCCGGAAGTCGGACACCGCGTCTAACCACAATGCATCGCTTGGCTGCAGCCGGCTTTAGATGTCGAATACGCCTCTTATCTGGTGGTGATATTTTTAACCATCGTATCACCGAAAGATATCCGAAAACAAGGTTTAACATCATTTTGAGCGAACCCGTACTTTAAATTTGTATACTGCGGCAAACGAATTTGACATGGAAATTAATTACCTGACACGTGACATTTTATTGAGAGCGATTTATTAATTGAACAACTTTGTGATCATCCCTAGCTTTTCTAGCTAGATTGTAATTAGACAGCAGGACCCTCCATTGAATTTCCTCCATTCAATTAACTAACATTTCTTATCTATAGGCTATATTACCTGCTCATTGTGACTAGAGATATAAAAACATCCAAAATCTCTCCTCAAATAAGGAATACAATTTGTTGGGGAAATACGGTAAAATCCCATGAACTCCACATTGGGTTACACCCTAGGAAACAATACCTTTAAGGTTACTCCCGAGGAGAACATCAATTTCAAAGACACCCAGCAGAAGAGTCCGCACCATAGCTGTAGCGGAGGTGGCATGCTGTGCTGCCTTCCACACGTTTTTATTGCAGAAGACCTCTTTCCCAATTTCAACCTACGTGGAAATAACTAAATGTTGTGTCATTGTCTGTTGAATAGAGGACCATAATAAAGTTACAGTACATTTAAATGATCGTCAAAGTAATATGGGCAATTCCACGCAAAACTATTACATCCATACCATGACACTGTGTTGTTATTACCAAGGAGGTTATGTTTTCGGTCGCGTTGGTTTGTCTATCTGTTTATCAGCAGGATAACGGATTTGGGTGAAATTTTCGGACAATGTGTATATTGGGACAAGCAAGAACTGATTCGGTGGCGATCGGTGATCCAGATCATGATCTGGAATTTCTAGTGTCTCTGACCATATTGCCTTGGCGGAGGTCTGTACTCTCTGAGTGCTTTTCTAGTTATGAATGTGACAGTTTTGTGCAGAATCAGTACAATCCAACAGCACCACAAACTGGAGCATCCAAAATTACTGCACAGTTGAATCAACATCTTTTTAAACTAGTGTATTACAACTAATACAAAATATTTTTCACAGTGTGTACATAAAGTGCAGAATAAGTGAGGCTTTGGAAATCTACAAACTACAACTTACTTGTGTTGGCTCCTGGCAGGTGTTTCCTTGTTGCCCGGTCTAAATTGGAAATGTAATGATTCGACACTAACATACAAAGAAGAGATAGGATGCCAATACTGACTTTATTGGGCTAAAATGTCCATTTTATGTAGGAAATAAAACACAGAATATTTTTAGTTAAAAACACTTTGCTGACTTGTGTAACTCAGGTGTGCTTGCATACATTTTGGGGATAGAAAAGTAGTCAAAGATTAGTATCAAAATGAAGTTTGACCACCTACCATAGCTGCCACAGCGATTCCACTGCTTCTTTGTTGCCCAGTCTAAATTGGAAATGTAATGAATGATTAGACACTAACATAAAAAGAAGAGATAAGATGCAAATACTGACTTTGTTGGCCTAAAACAGGGGTCGGGAACCTTTTTGGCTGAGAGAGCCATTAATGGGACATATTTTGAAATTTATTTCCATGAGAGCCATACAATATACAGCATGTCTTTTATTCATTAATTTGTCTTATCTTTATTCGAAAAGTAATCAAAAAGTATAGAAAAAGAGTGTTTTGGCATACTCCTCATCTGTGAATGGCTTTCCATTTCTCACAATTGCTATTCAAGTCACATTGGACTGAAATAGATAGATGAATGGATTGAAATAGGCCTACATGACAATGTTTTACATTTTTAACGTTATCATTCTTTTATAAAAGATTTGTATGTGAGCCAGATGCGACCATCAAAAGAGCCACATCTGGCTCCCGAGCCATAGGTTCCCTACCCCTGGCCTAAAATGACATTTTTATGTAGCACCACAAACTCTTTTTTATTAAACTAGTGTATTACAACTATTTTTCACTTTGTGTACCTAATGTGCCCAATGAGTGAGGCTGTGGAATTCTACAAACTACAACTTACTTGTGTTGGCCCTATGGGCTGGAGGGTGTTTCCTTGTTGCCCAGTCTAAATTGGAAATGTAACGATTAGACACTAATATACAAAGAAGAGATAAGATGCAAATTGGCCTAAAATGACCATTTCATGTAGGAAATAACACACAGGATATATTTTTCTTTAAACCCAAAACACTTTGCTGACTTGGCTGTCTTGTTTGACTGAAGCAAAAATTGACTTATTGACTTAAATGGCCTACATGAGCCCAGAGTTTAAAAACTGAACATAGTTTTACATGTTGAGATAAATTACAAACAAATGAATTTACTCACTTCATTTGGGGTCCTCCGAGTTAAGGAGGGCAGCATCTCAGACATATGAGGGATGGCTGGGTGGGAAAAACAAACACTTTCAGAACGGTTTTTGTAATCTACACCCACACAAAGCTCAAAGACAATAACATTTTATCATAATTGTGACATGTACCATCAATAACTATGTCTTTCAATTTTTCATTTTCTTTTTTGAGCCTCTCATTTTCCTGCCTTAACTCTTGGTTTGTTCTTTGCAGCTGTTCAAACTTCCTGGTCTCCCAAAGTTTATTGGCCTTCATGGAAGATTGCATCCAAAACACAATAGAACAGAGACATTTGTCATTAAAGGGTGGCATACGGTCTTCAAGTATGTGGAAGCATGAGTACAAACATTTGCCAAATAGCCAACCTCGTCCCCGATACAGTGCTATTAGCCGATAGCTACCAAAGCGGCTTACAATGGAAAATGGCTGAGGCATTAAAGGTAGGGTCCAAGATCCCTGGGCAATTCGCCAATAGGCTAGTTTGTTCTTGTGACGTGAATCAACACATAGCCCTGCTGTTTCATCTTGGTATTGTTTACAGTGAAATATGTGTAACCACCCTTGTGTTCAAGTGTAAAAAATGTGTTGTATGCAAATAATAACATGTAATTACCTTTTTCTTCTCTGGTGCATCCTCTTCTACATATCTCGAGTTTGGTTTTGTAGCTCTTTTGGGTCCCAACTTCTGTGGCCCCACAACCTCACTCAACATCCACTCCAAAGTAGAATGCCGTTCTTCCGTATAAAAGTAATAATGGACCACCATTAAAATTGTAATGAAAAAGATTTTAATTTAATCAAGATTCTATTTCTGGCTTGGATGACATGGCATCGCATAGGTCTGGGTCCAAGCAAATCAATCTAAGCAGTGGTGGCCATAGAAGTTATTATTAACAACTTCTAGCCTAGTTTATAAAAATGGAAAAGCCCTTTACATTCAGATAATTATTATCTATGATGAATGTTCACCTGCCCTGCTGTAGTTTACTGTACAAACCAATTAGCACTATAAATCTATGACAGCTAAGTTAGTACAATGCTAAATGGATACACCTTCTCAACAAACACATTTTTTTAACCCATTTAAGGTATGAATTTCAGCATAATTTAACTACAATCTGAAAGGGTAGACTTTATACTGTCAAATTATGCTAAAATGTGAAATTCGACTTTTTTGTTGCAAGCATTCCATTTTTAGAATTTTCTCAGAAACGAAGCTTGCGCCAAGCGACTGGTTTCGTGCTGCAGAGTCACATATAGAGGGAAAATGCGAGCCTAAATGTGGCACAAACCTTAAAAACTGTAGGGGAATTGCCGATCTTGCATAGTGAGACATTAGATAAAAAACCGTGGACCAACAACAGTGGAATGTATTAAATGTATGCCATTTATTTTTACATCAAAATCAATACAATGAAATGTAGGCCTACAGTAGGCCTAAATTTGCCTAAAAACATCTAAAAACATCTAGAACATCTAAAAACATCTAGTCCAACTTTTTTTTTTCTTCAGAGCACCAAATACAGTACAATATAAAATTGGTTCATGGTGCTTTCCTGACAGTACGAGAACCCAATGACAGGGACAAGGGAAAAACTCCTTTGATTCGTTTTTTTTTTAATTATTATTTTATTTTATATATATATATATATATATATATATTTTTATTAAGAAATCTTGGGCAGATACAGGAGTTTTTACAGTAGGCCTGGCGTTTTTCTTTCTTTTTTTTCTTCTTTAAGAAATAAGAAATCTTGTGCAGATACAGGTCTTTTTTACAGTAGGCCTAGCCTTTTTTCTTTCTTTTTTTTTTAAACATCAGAGGAACCTCCATTCAAAATCCAGGATCTTTTTTAGAAGTGTAGATACACTAGGATTGACAGTGGAGCGTTTCCTCTGCACCAACTTGCCATGCTTCTTCGAAACTCTCGCACCACACGCCTTACTCCCACGCTCAGGGTTGATCCCGAAGAAACGCCTAACATACAGAAATAAACAGACAGAGAGATGTATAGTTAACTATGAATCCTTTTCAAGGGTGATCGGTTTAGTGGTAGCGATTTCAAATGTTTAAAGGGGAATTCTGGTCAATTTCAACAAGAGCTTTATTGCTCAAGCTACTTGAGATTAGCCAATACTGAAGACGCAAGACATTTTGGTCCAACCATATAGGTTTTCCTTGAACAGAGAATAGGCCCTGACAGTTACAACAATGGGGAAAGTTTTCAAAACTGTGTTTACAGCATGTAAACATGCACTAAATATCACCCCAAAGGTTATGCAACATCATCGGATACATTACAACACAGAACTGTATTGTGTATCGCTACAAATGGCTGGAAAAGTGGCTAAAACTGTGTGCTTATGTAAGCAGACCAATATTGTGTTTACAAAATGGTTTTGTAAACACTGCTGAATAACATTATTTTAACCGCTTTGTTAGACATTTGTAGTCATAAACACTACAGAGCCGTGTTGTATTGGGGGGTGGGGAGGTGCACAAAGACAAATGCATCAACAACAACCGCGGACTCTCAAGGACCGGAACAGTCAGAAACGGTAATTAACTTATCTAAAACACTTTTGTTTTCAGACTGTATTAATGTGTTGTCTAAAGGACTTTCATTCTCCCCGACTTACCACCCAAATGAATCTAACACTAAAGTGGATCTGTTTCGATTTTACCGCAGCCTCCATCTTAAAACTTGGTATCATAGCCAAAGAGGTGTTTCAATGGCTCAAAGATCCACTTTTAGACCAAAATCATATTTTATGCCACCAGTCTCTAATGCCCAGGGCCGTTTCAAGGTATTTGGGGGCCCCAGGCAAACAGGGTCAGGGGCCCTAGCCCCCCCCCCCAAAAAAAAATAAAAAAAAATAAAAATAAATAAAAAAAAATAATAATAATATTTTTTTTTGCAGAAATTCAAAAAATGCAAGCAAAGAAAACAAAACTATATTGCATATTTTGTGTCCCTTTGATAATTGATAAAAGGCATACCATTAACAATAATTTAAAAAATAGACTAGAGCTTATTTTATTCCAATATTATTGTGTATTTTTTGTATGTATTGTATAAACTTTGGTCACATAATTAGGCCATATTTATGAAGGAAATGCCATAACCTGAAGTAGCCTAAGTAATTGTTGTGGCAGTAAAGCCTATAGCCTGCATAGCTTCACAGAAGAAGAAAGACACTTACAGGTGTGAGGCAGAAATGCTCTCCTTCTAGGCAGAGGTCTATCCTGTTTTGGAAAGATTTTTAAAGCTATTTCCTGTCCTTATTGAACATTTAGACCTTTGACAATGAATGGGTTTCCGTTGCATTTCTCCGCGAATAGCGCTTCTCTCAACAATAACGCATTACATGTATTGAATGCGGGACAGGATCTGTTTCTGACGTGAAAAATTATAATTACCAAAAAACAAGATGGCCTGCTAAATATGGGGCAGTTGACAACCCTAGCTATATTATTTTTCTCATGAAAGAATAAAGAAGGAGCAAATTTAGCCCCTTTGTGAGAGCTTGCAGTTCATGCACAATAAGTCATGCTACTGCAAAGTAATAGGCTTCTTAGCACTGAATGACAACTTATATTTGCTAGCTTGCTAAGAAATGAACCCTTGGCCATTTTTATTACAGTAAGTAACATATCTCCTTTACCTTTTTTCTTTCATTTCTCCACTTGACATTATACTCCCTTCTTTCAACTTGTGGCCTAAGTTTGCGTCTTTTTTGGCAGCCAGCCAGTGGGTGGGGCTAAGGATGGGGCCTCTTAAGGGGGATTTTCAACATAGGATTTTTCATAGAATTTAAAAGGGTGGTCACACAGTTGTCGCTGCTATGAATTGCTACCCAATCTGTCGTTCTCGGGGGCCCCCTTGAAGCGGGGGCCCCAGGCAATTGCTTGGTTTGCCTGCCTTGTTGCACCGGCCCTGCTAATGCCACTCTGACAGCCTTTACCAAAAAGGTAGATTATGACATGGATAAACTGTTCAAAACATCTGGCAAGAGAACTGGGGAAAATCTGACTAGATCTCAGAAACTGGCTATTGATCAATTGGCAAAGGATGAGTCTATAATTCTAAAACCGGCTGATAAAGGAGGAGGAGGAGTTGTGGTTATGGACAAAGAAAAATATGTCGAAGAAGCATTGAGACAATTGAATAATTCAGATTACTATAAAAGACTGTCCTCAAATCCAATAGACAACACAAAAGAGAAACTACAGGACCTGGGGGGTATTCCATCAACGGAGCTATTCGCTAAGCCGCGCTAATTTCGGCAAGCGGCGCTAGTTTTAGTGTGAGTTCAGTTCCATTACTCTCGCTAACAGTAATCGCAGCTGAGTTGCTGGGGTAACATATGCTCCCAAACTAACCAGCTCCGTGGCAGGTTAACTGCAAGGCTTAATAAAGCGGTGTCTCAGAAAATGCAATCAGTCAGAAACACAAGTCACCCAAAAAGGTTCCATACACCTGCTTAATAATCTTTCCCACCAAATAAAGGTTGATAGGTTTTGCAAACACTGTGATATTATTATAATGTTTATTGTGTATGTTTGTAATGTTTATTGCTTAATTTTCAAATGTGTTCGTATTAAGTGCATTGAATTGCAGCCATGTGATAGGTTGATCAGCTATATGTTTGCAAGAATTTGTGAAGGTGTACCTAATAAAGTAGCCAGTGAGTGTCTGTATATGCTTGTGTGTGTGTGTGTGTGTGTGTGTGTGTGTGTGTGTGTGTGTGTGTGTGTGTGTGTGTGTGTAAGAATGTATGTGCATGTACTGTATAATGATGTGCAGGCAAAGGTGACAGATCAGACATTAGCAACAACCTTTGAACGAATTCCAGCGTCTTGGAAGCTTCGTCTTGATATTTCAGATTGAAAATGTAGAACACGGCAAATACAGCAGCGAGTCCTGAAATGAAAGAGGGCTGACTCCCTTCACAGACAACATGCCCCTCAATGCTGACCATCCAGCGACAGACTGTCATGTTCTCATTACCTATGGAATACAGAAGTCTCATTAGATAGTTACCATTTACCATTACTTATACTGTTCTGATTTCATTCACTAAATTTAGAAATTATAATACAGGTGCTGGTCATAAAATGAAAAAGTTGATTTATTTCAGTAATTCCATTTTAAAATTTAAACTTGTGCATGCATTCATTCTACAGAGACTAATTTACGTCTCTTAATTTGATGATTTTATAGACAAATAGTGGAAAACCCCAAATTCAGTATCTCAGAAAATTAGAATATCACTTAAGAACAACACAAAAACAGCATTTTTAGACATTTTAAAGTGTGAATATGAAAAGTATGATTATGTAAAACACTCAATATGTAGTTGGAGCTCCTTTTATCTGAATTACTACAGCAATGGGGCATGGCATGGAGTCAATCAGTCAATGGGACTGCTCAGGTGGTATGAGAGCCCAGGTTGCTCTGATAGTGGCCTTCAGCTCTTCTGCATTGTTGGTTCTAGTGTGTCACATCTTTTCTCTCCACAATACCCCATAGATTTTCTGTGGATTTATGATCAGTTGAGTTTGAGGGCCAGTTAAGAACAGGGATACCATGGTCCTTAAACCAGGTACTGGTAGCATTGACACTGTGTGCAGGTACCAGGTCCTGTTGGAAAATGATATCTGCATCTCCATGAAGTTGGTCAGCAGTAGGAAGCATGAAATGATCTAACACTTCCTGGTATACAGCTGCGTTGACCTTGGAGCTCAGAAAACACTTTGGACCCACACCAGCAGAGGACATGGTTTGGGGTGCCATGTCCTCTGCTGGTGTGGGTGTTTTCTGAGGCCCAAGTTTAATCCAGCTGTCTACCAGGAAGTGCTATAGCACTTCATGCTTCCTGCTGCTGACCAACTTAATGGAGATGCCGATTTCATTTTCCAACAATTTCCCCTCCCTCCACTCTACAGCAAATTCTTCATCAGAAATCTCTCCATCCATCCACTTGTCTAAATCAAGTCTCTCTTCCAAATGCAAATTTCATAGAATTGTCATGTTATTCTGTAAGTAGTACATGCTATTAAGGAAAAACCCTGAATTCTCTAGCTCCATCTAAACCCCATAATGGAATGTGGAAATGGTGGAACGTACCCCAGCACCTTTAGCCTGACACGGCAGACAATATAATGAATGTATAGTCTGGAGATGAGTGATAGACCCCTGGGTAAAACTGCTAAAACTAGTCAACAAACTAGCAACTAATTCAAGATTGCGTCTAGAGTTCTAGGCTGCAGCACCTCTGCGAGGATGTGCAATAAGACAGGTTGGCAGGATCAGACTTACGCAAAGTTCTGACCACAGATGCATCTCTCTGGCCGGGGGTCTGTCTGGAATGGTGTGTACATGACTTTCATGCATTTCATGATACATGTCTCAAAGATTATCTGTTTGAAATGTCAGGGAAGTATCTGTCTTCAAAGAATACTAAATAGAAAACTCTTCAATACAAAACATGCTAATAATGCACTTACATTTTTCTGCACTGCCAGACAGAATATCTTTACAAACAGTCTACCAGGACCAAAAGTGAGCAAAACATTTTCACATTTATTAAAGACTATATGGTAGAGGTAAGCAATAAATCCCGAGAGGCCGGTGTAAATGCTGGTTTTAGCACGGGTGTTGTTAGGCACGAGGCGCAGCCGAGTGCCGTTAGACATCCGTGCTAAAACCAGCATTTATACCGGACTCGAGGGGTTTATTGCGCTTCTAAAACTGTTACCACTTTAACCGGCAATGGTTTCATTAACGGAAAACACAATCACGAGAAATATAGCAAGTTATTCCTTGATACCAATTCCTCCGCCAAAAAACATACTTCCTCTTACTGAATGGTTGCCAAGTAACGCATATGCGCTTCTCCATTCACTTTCTTATGGCGCAGCAGTTTAGAACGAAATGCGGTTGGAGCCGTGCTAAATGCCAAATTTACAATGGCATCGAACGCGTTTTCAACCAATCACAATCGAGGACCGGAACTATCAGTTTTAGAAGCAGCTATTATGCTATAGTCTACAATAATTTTGTCAAATTAGTTTGTACCAATGAACTGTGTAATAATTATTACCTCCGCCAAGGAGGTTATGTTTTGCTCGGCATGTGTGTGTCTCTGTGTACAAAATAATTCGAAAAGTACTGCATGGATTTGGATGAAATTTTAGCACAACGGCTGTATTGGTACCATTGAGAACTGATTAAATTTTGGTGATGATTGGTTGACCGGAACACTATCTGGCTTTTCACATGGGCTACAGCTCACATTACACTGCCCTGCCATCTAGTGTTTGTGCGGCCAAAATGTTCCAGTAGGCATGGCGTCGGCTCATAGCTAGTTATATTACTGATAGTGTTCATTTCATTCTATCATTGCCAACCCGCGTCGGTTTTCTCAACAGGGATAGTATTAGCCGTGCCGGTTCCGTGTGGTATAGCAACCTATCATTACCGAGCCGGAGACGTGAGCAGTGGTAGCCTCCTAGCAGGACTTGGAATAGTTCAGGGGAAAAGTTTCAACACATCGGTTCGTCGGCAATGGATTTTGCAGTTTACAAAAAAAGGTTTGTGCATTTGTAGTCTTACTTCTTACTATTGCTAAATTTGTATGCAGGGACAATCAGTATTCGGCCACCTAGGTTCTAAGGCCAAAGAGCTCATAACATTGCTTTTACTTCTATCGCCTGGTTAACATTCATTTCCCGATAAGTGTGCTGTTTGGCTTTATTGTTGTGAGTTTGGCATATAACCGGTTACATAGCCCTACGCAGCTGGTGCGATGGTAGGCTATCACTCTAGGGGGGGAATGTCGGTCCATGCCCAGCTCATCAAGCAGTATTTTCCCCATGCGTTGGTTTGCGGTAGATGCTAGCTGTTTTTCTTGACTGGCCTGTTAGCTGTAATCCAACGTTAGCCTATTATCTTGCCACTACCAGGACATCCAAAAATAACCAACGATAAACATTAATGTAGGCCAATGAAATCTCAATTTAATTGTTGTTATGGATAGTCTAGCCACAGTCTGAGTGAGACTATGACATACAAATAACTTTATCAGAGTGTCATGTCTCATTTCATGCTAGCAAGCGGTTTAATTTTTGGATGAATATCATGCCTTAACTTCCATGAGCCAATATTCAAGTTAGTTTTACTTTGGACAATCGGCCGATATTGCAACGGCGCGATGCATCGCATATCCATTGAATGTTGGATTTGAACCCAACTTTACTGCGGTTATTTTCTCCGTTATCGCCTCTACATGAATTAAACATACACAAACTCTAACAGAAGTATGGGTTACACCTACTGATTTTTGAAAGGCAATAATCAAATAAGAGTGTTGAACTAATTATTGTCAGTAAATAATTAGGACTTTTGTATGGATGTCTATGGCTTGGCGCATTTTACTGCCCGTCGAAAAGTACTTGAAGTCCATTTTACTGCCCGTCGAAAAGTAGCCTACTGCACAGATTTGGATGAAATTTTCGGACAATGTGTATAACAACAGGCAAGAAGTGATACAATTTTGGTGGAGCTTAAGGCGTGTTTAACCCGCTATATTCCTCAATGGGAACGGGGCTATAAAGTTCTATTTTGTTATGTTGTTCTTACCTGTAGGCCTACTTACCCAGTACTTCACAGGCTGTAAAATAAAGCGTGAATGTGTGGGTTATCCCAGCAAACTTACACTGTAAGTACTCAGTAATTTATCCCTTGATACTTTTTTGTTACACCATTCTTACCTAATACTTACCCAGTACTTCAGGGGCTGTAAATTAAAGTGTTACCGAGATCGGTGATCCAGAACATGATCTGGAATTTATATTGTGTCTGTGACCACATTGCCTTGGCGCTCTCTGAGCGCTTTTCTAGTGTTTAATTGCAGTCATCTAATGTATGGCCCTCCGCTTACTTTGCCAAAGTCAATGTGGCCCTCAGATTAAAACTGTTGCCCATCCCCGTTCTATGGCCTCATAGAATGCTTGGGCCTCTGCTGGCATATAATTTAACATTGTCATGAGATCACGGTACTTCTCTTTCTTTATCGGTTGCGGGTCTTCATAAGCTCGTGCATAGATGTTGGAGAAAGAGGGAGCTGGTGGTTGCTTCTTTTTCAGCTTGATGATCAGCCAGGTCTTCCATCCATTGTAGAGGCTGTGGCTTTCTTTGGTGTGGACACCATGGATCAGAATCTGAAATCATGATTAAACAAGAAATTCAATAAGGAGTTCCCTCACGCATATCCCCAATATTGTTAATCTAAGAAACCCAAATCTTCTTTTACATTGAGATGCAATGTGCAGTCTGAAGTCTGCACATTGCAGCTCAATGACTCTGAATGAATGCAGCTGCCTGGCCCAACGGATTGTCTCAGCAACATCATTGGGGTGTGGACACATTTCGCCTCTTCTCAAGCGTGGCAAAGGAACGGTCACAGGGAAGAAAGGAGTGACCAGACACCAAGTACCTTCTAGATATGAGCAGAAGACACTTTTCTGTGTTGCTCACTGGTCAATCAAGCCACAATGGACCCTGATAGAATTAGGAAATTCTTCCTCAGTTTATTTCATGAACAAATCAAGGTCTTCAGGACACTCAAATTGAAAAATAAAAGGGACCATGACTTTATGTTTTTTTTGTCATTATTGTCAGTGCCACCATGAACAACGAATTCCTCCAGGGACTGTCGCACCTTGTCATTGTATTTCCTCTCTGTGATTGGCAACTGAGCAGGAAAATGCGGCACCCAGTGGAATGGCTTGCAGAGGCTGATTCGGTGAGGCAGATCCTCCCAGTCACACTTGAAATCCAATTTGTACATTTGAGATGCAGCCTTCTGAACTGAGTGCTAACAATAAGCGATAACAACTTGGGTTGTCCTTGTCTTCTTTAGTCCAGATGGCATTGAGTCACAGTTTTCCAAAAATAACTTTTTGATTCTTTGATTCCTGTACACACAGAGATTGTTCCTGATTCTCTGAATCTTTGGATGATGATATGCACTGTACAGTAGATGATGATAACTTTAACTTAATTTTTCTGAGAAACTCCTTTCTGACCGGGAGTATTAAAGGGGCAGTGCCTACCTTAACCCTCCAGTCAGACTAGCTACAAATCCAAGCGACTCAGGTCGCTGAGGAGGCGTGACTCAGGGCTGTGATTTGTTGGTAGCATGTTGCTAACTTAGGTACTTGGTAGAAAATCGTACATCAACACACAGGTATTTTTTGTGTATGAAACTAAAATTTTCCGATGTCGTTAGTAACACTGATACCTCGATTTCAAAAATATGAAGTTATAAATCTAACTTTTTAATTTGTGGCCAAGTTTGAGATTGTCGTCGTTAGCGCCGCCATCTTGTAAGCGGGAGACCGTTTCGTTCAGAGTACCTCGGCTTCACTCGCATTGGCTGTCGCCGAGTTGCATCGCTCCTCATTTGCATATAATAGCCTTGAAGTCTATTTTGGGCCCGCCCACCGGGCGACTTATCGCTGGTCGCTTCCTCTCATTGACAATAGGGAGTTTAAGCAAGCATGGTTTTCCACGACGGCGACGGCGGCCGGAAATCAATCTGCGCTCCACTCATCGAGACTTCAGCTGTACTGCCGGCTCTGTTTGCGGTAGTGAGTTGATCTGCAACGTGGAAAGAAGCAATCTCCCGTATTCTCGACTACGCGAGGTTCTTGAATGATCTATAGTGCGCAAAATATAATTATAAACAGCAAAAAAGAAAATAAATAATAGTTTCCTTCTTTCATAACATTTTAGAGAATATTATTTCATTCCAGAAAGTCTGTTAATCTAAGCAAACATTTTACATAAGGCAAAATTGATAAAGTTTTTTTTTTTCCAAAAGAGAAACATATTTTTACATTTAATCACCTCTAGCTTTCTTGAAAGACATTTTGGAAAGAAAGGAGAGTGCACGGGATGCATCTTTATTAAATTCATTTTAATCTGTCATTTGCCACATGGTAGATGTAAACATCAGCACAGGTGTGTTAATCAGAGAGCTCTTGCCGTAGCAGCGGCAACTTGCTTAATGATTACTATGGATTCGACGGCGACTGAAACCAGTGGGAGGAGGGATCAATTTCCGGGTACCGTCGCCATTGGGAAAACCGTGCATACTTAAACTCCCTAATGAATGGAAACCGGTCGTGTAGCTCTAGTCGCTCGTCACTAGTCTGACTGGGGGGTTAGAGCGGCAGAAGGCAACTGTGCATAATTTACAGATATCACCAAATTGGCACTGCACTCACTCGTGCAAATAGCAGCATGCATACCAAATCTGAGGTCATTTGGACTAACGGTTTCAGAGTTATGCGTACAAAACACAGACACACTGACGGACGTTCCTCGCATTAATAGATTGATGCAGCACTTTTGAGAGAGAACCTAACTTAACCCCAGTCAATGTGGACAATATAAAGGAAACGAAACTGCACATGATACAGTGAACTTGTGAAAGGGAACATCAGATGAACTATACAAAATTTTACATGGAAAGATGTGCATGTGTGTAAACATCGTGCATGTATGCGTACCACCATGTACATCAAGGGCAGGATCTAGAACCTAGGCAAAAAGTGTAAATGGCATGTGATTGAGACAACAGGGGGCAGCTAACAGCAGAGCAAGGAAAATAAGCTTATTAACACCCCTCACAATGTTGTCAGCTGCACCCCGTTCCTCCTGCCCAAATGGGCAACCTCACAGTGCTTCATACATGTATGCGTGCGACCGTGGAAATGTTTGTGTGCTTATATAAACAGCATGTGAGGGAGAGAGAACAGGGGGCAGTTGATAGTGTAGCCGCTGGCGGTCCGCACCGCACACGGGTCTCGAATCTGCCACCCCGCAAGCTACAAACTCCCAGCGTGGGAGTGGAATGCTCTAACCAACTGAGCTAAAAGCCCAAGCTCCCAACTCAGCCGTTAGAAGCGCCCATGGAATTGGGTGATGAGGATTTACACGTACTACCGCCGAGCTAGCTGGCCTCCGTTACACTCACCCTTCAAATCCTCACTCCCATCCGGGTCACGGCACCAATGTAGCCGCTCGCGGTCCGCACCGCACACGGGTCTCAAACCCGCCTCCCCGCAAGCTACAAACTCCCGGCGTGGGAGTGGGACGCTCTAACCAACTGAGCTAAAAATCCTAACTCAGCCGTTAAAACGCCCATGGAATTGGGTGATGAGCAGCAGTGCCTCCAATCTGTAACACTCCGCTAGGAATACTACTATTTTAAGTACGGGTTCTGATTGACTGAACACAATGATAACGTTTCATTTTTGCATACAGCAGACACACACAGAAAATACAACAACAACGGTGATTTTTCATACATATATTGTTCCCCAAAAATCGGCTGGCCAGCACTTGCACCCGACACATACACACACACGCGCACACAGTCTCTCTTGCACAGTCCCGTCGGCTCAGTAGCGCGCGCACCCACAGCAGTGCCGGCGCGCGCTCTCCATGAACACTCGCACCGCGGCCCAGAGTTCTAAACAAAAGAATAAACACTTCCCGCAAAAACTCTGTTACAAAAATATAGTGAAAACAAGTCCAGCTGATCCCACACAAAAGCAAAAATATAATCCACTCGGTGAAGCAAGGAACTTCGCAAACTGCCAGGCGAAGACTTTGATGAATGAAAACCCGGCAACGCAAAAATAGAAAAAAGAATCCCTCTCACCGGTCTTTCAGTCACCTAGGCGTTGAATGGTTTCAAGTCCTTTGGTTCCGGTGAATACGGGAATACAAGGTTATAAGTTTAGTCCTTTGCAAAGGGGTGTTTGTGAAGCTACAGGTCCCAACTTAAGGTGGCAACATACCCGACGTGTCTGCTGGTGCGCGCGCCATCGGTGACGTCACATGTTCGTACGAACTCTTTATACCCGCCGCACGACCAAATTCGACAGAAGCGCCGTTTTGCCATTATTCTCCCAAACAGCAGATGGCGCTGTACAGCGAAATCGCATAGGCTACAGTAACTTACAGGCAGTGAGTTAACCCTGTGCTTGCTTTGTTTGACTGTACTTAGTTGTGGATAAAATGTATGGATTAAATAAACATGATAAGTATCTCCAAGTTTCTGGTGAGTGTTTGCATACAACCCCTGATAGTATTGTAGGCATGTTTCAGTTTGTAAAAACGTTGTGAGGGATGTTAGGACGGACGGATGACTGGGCTAAATTTAGCTTAACAATCAAGGTTTAAAAACGTTTCATCTATGATAAGTATTTCCAAGTTTCTGGTGAGTGTTTGCATACAACCCCTGGTAGTATTGTAGGCATGTTTCAGTTGGTAAAAACGTTGTGAGGGATGTTAGGACGGACGGATGACTGGGTTAAATTTAGCTTAACAATCAAGGTCTTAAAAACGTTTCATCCATGCTTTGAGATGTTCATGCATTAGCTGAAGATATGGTTATGTGTCAGATAGCAGGGTGATGAATGCTTCTTGGCAGAAGAGGGTGAAATAAGCTCTCATGCATCTTGGTGTAGTTGCTTATGAATGGCCCAGCTGAGTGGCGCATAGGGCTGGCGCGCGGCGAGTTACAAAATCTGTCGTGCGCACGACCTCGCGAAATTCCCCTGAAAAGCGTCGCGCGCCAAGGGGGTCCACGTCGCCGCTTGCGCGCGACGGTGTAAATTCAGTTTTAGACTCCCCGTTAAAGCTTAGTTTGAACTACGCGCACTTCCGCGCTTTATCTCATTGACCAAACGTCATTGCCAAACCAGTCAGCTGACGGCGTATGACAGCGCACGTCAGCTTGACTGACAGTTCAATAATCAAATAACTAAAACAAACAACAGCAATATACATTTCTCTAGGGCTACAGGCATACAAAAAAATGGACATATTAATACAATGGAAAACCCTTATAATGCTGCTTATTCCATTCATTGGCAGACATAACCATTTGTATAAAGGGAATCCTAAAAATTATGTGGAGGTGCCACAACACGTACTACCGCCGAGCTAGCTGGCCTCCGTTACAATAGCACTGCAAGGGTTATGAGCTCACCCCTCACAATGTTGACAGCTGCACCCCATTCCCCTCCCATGGGTCAACCTCTTGACACTTTGCCTCGTACACCAACCTGTGCGTCTCAAATTTAAGGTGCTGTCTTCTTTTAACAGTTCCTATCCAACTTTAGGCTATTTGGCTTTTTGTTGTGCTAGTTGGTATTACTACTGTATATACTTCCAGAATATTCAAAATACCACGTAAAACAACTGTATTTCAGTATGATACGAGAATTTGGAACAGCATAGACCAAATGCGAACGTAATGGAGAACAAGCACTTTACATTGAGTCACCAGAACTTTTGGTTACGAACAATCAGACATTCCAGTGACTCAGTGTAAAGTGCTTGTTCCTTTTTGTGTTCTGCTGTTCCAAATTCTTTTGGTCCACTCGCTAACTAGTGCATTTAGCAGGCTCGTTCAATAGGGCTATGTTTGAAATCACTCTAGGAGCAATGATTTAATTCAAATTGTTCCAGAGGACTGGAGCACAGTAGCTTACTCCCGGTAATTTCGCCGGATTCGTTTATGGAAGGAGAATGAAGATTTACTTGTACCAGAGAATGTTTAGGTAGGTCCAATTCCTTTTGTGCATTTGAAGCCTGTATCTCTTTTGCCAGCTTTTGGAGAAGTTTGTCACAAGGTTCGACGCATTTCCATGGCCCACGCAGTGCAATACTTTCCTGCCTTCATTGAGTTGGGGACTGCCAGATGAAAATTGTGGCTGAAGCATGGAAGCCATCCCCATGCTATTGTCATCACCGCAGCTGCAATGTTGGCTCCGTTGTCTGTTGAACACCAACTTTTTCTCTTCCAGGTGTGGCATGATTGAGAAATAATGTAACCGACTATGCCACTAGGGATTAAACCTAGACTAGAATAACCTTGAACTTCTTAACCATTTGCTGAATCACAAGATTTACTTAAGGCGGACAAGTTCGTTAGCTCAAAATACCAGGAGACGTGGTTCCATCCAAACAAAAATAATTTATTAGCAGACACACAGACAGGGGCACTCTATACAGATGGGACAGGGGAAAGAGGGAAATGTTAGGGCTGAGGCATACCGGTAGGGAGAGCAGGTCTGGAAGCTAGGGGGTCCCAGGGAGAAAGACAACCACTCACACGTGCACACACCCACACATACACACACACAGGGATCTAACTTGACAGGCACACGTGATCACGGCACACAGAAAGAGGGTACCACCACTAGACGGTGGGCCGAAGGCCTCTATCTGCTTTACTTTTTCACTTTTGGACAAAACTGGAGAAGAGTAGTTGATTTTTCATATGTGCAATACATATTTTTTTCTAAGCTCATTTCCGCTTGTTGGCAGCCTCAACTCGATCATATTTTTGAGAAAATCAACTTTATGTTTCATAACTTTAGCAGGCAAGCGTTATCAGGGCCACACGTACTGCATACCAATCAAAAAATCGTATTCGCCTCACGTGGCTTGAGAAACGCCAATGAAGACTCGAGAAAGACAGAGTGCGAGACTGTTTGAGGAAGGAGGAAGACGACTCGACAGGGAGAGGTTGGCAAGCAAGCGGGACATCACGGAATTTGCACTATAATGTGTGTAATGATGCATGTTACCAACAAGTTACTATTTTGACAGTGTAGTGTTTATAATTAAGAGTCTCCGTTAACCTACCTTGCGTGAACGAACAGAACTATTCAAGGTCTATTCAACATAATGTCCATAACGATAGAGCACAGCTAGAGCTATTGCTAACTGTTTTGCTAACTGCTGATGTGTTTGGACTTCAGTATAACTTAATATATCGAACAACACACCGATACAATGCCCTGTACACTTTAAACTAATGTCCGGAATGTTATCTTGGTGATTGTCATTCAGTTTAGTATAATGACATCTATGTAAGTTAGCTATTTTTGACAGATATATTTTCTCCATGTCACTGCTCTTTGTACCTGAACGCATGCTGTGACAAATAAATGTACTGAATCTTTCTAGTTCTGCTGTTCAATCAAGCCAACACCTTGTTACATTACGTGTGCCTAAACAAGCATTCAAGTAAATAAATTTGAACTTTAGTCTTCGATGGTCAAGGGCTAAAGCTACCTCTTTCTTTGAGCAGAAAGTGCAGGTGGGTAGGCTACATTAGCTATTGAAAATAGTACAGATAGATATTATAGCAAATAGACACTAGAGTCATTACAAAGTAGGCCAACATTTTTCTAATCCCATGTGCTGATTTGCCTTTTCCATTGATATAAAGATATCTTATTGACAAGAAGGTGTCTGCAATTCATCTCTACAACAATGAAACGGGCTACAGTCAGCTACAGCCTAATAATGCCTGAAACGTTTGTGTTACTGCAGTTAAGCATAGTAAACTGTCATTACTAACATGTTAGGATATTATACACATTTTCTGTGGTCAACGAAAAGATTGTGAAGAAACATTGTCCTTTATAATGTGCAAGCACTACCTTAATGATAACCGAACCTCTCCTAAGACCTGAAGTTGAAGAGATTCTGACAATGGGTCCAGCGTCAATTTTATTGCAATTTTTAGTGACAACGATTGTTTGTAAGCCAACTGTTTGCTTATGTAACAGAGTTAATGAAATGTAGATCTAGCCTAACACACAACGCAAAGAAGAGTACAGCCGCTACACTTACAAGTGATAGCCTACGATTTGCTTCAACCTCTGCTGCTGATAGCTAGGCTACACTATAGCAGATGACATGTTTCTTATTAAGAATTTCACCGTTGGATTTATAAAGTCAATATTCTGCAGCATGCCCAGACAGGAACAAGGTAAGATTTATACAAAAAGTGGGTTGACAACTATTATCTGAAGTTCTATGATCTAAAATAAGCCATCTGAAGGGGATTTTGCAGCGTTTTCTGACATTGCTGCTTAGCTGGTGTTTACAGTCCGAGGCGGGTCCTATTGAACTCTTACTCGATTGGTTGATTTTTCCAAGGACTCAAAATGCCGACATTTGATTGGGTTATACCTATAGATTTCCTTGCATATGCCCGAGGAAAATAACGATTAAAACCTACTGTTTTTGACGATATATGATCAAACCAGAGCTGCCAACAAATTTTGTTAGGCTTAATACCATTTGTTTATATCACAGATGAAAACTTTTCTACTCTTCTGATGTTTTTTACAAAACAACACGAAAAACGCCCTCGGCCCACCGTCTACACCTAGGGTTTGGTAGCCTGGCAATGCCATCCTACGTACCTCAGCTAAACATTTATCTCCATACGTAGTCTGGACCAAGCCCCCTATTTCTGTTTCTCTCGGTTGTTCTATGGTTTAGCTAATCAGCACACAGTTTAGAGCGATGTCTCAAAATTTTGTAGTCCTACAGGATATGAACGCATTGTTCCGTCTACAGTAGCAGATCGCTTGTGGAGAGAAAACCCCAAGTAAAGAGTCACAAGTGCCAGTGACTGCAGAGGAACAATTGTTTAGACTGATCATGACATGAGGAAACTGATACAGCCTTCTGGACGGAACGTACCAGTACACAGGCAGCCAGGAGTATGGACAAAGACGGCCAGGGTAAATGTTGCGCGGTTTACCCAAGAAACTGCACTGGTTTTTAAACACTCACCCCAGCTGTCCAATTAGTTTAGCAATTTGCCAATTAAAGGGGAGGAGCCCAGATCTTCACACTACTACACAGGCACCATTCCCT
>JAODXP020001648.1:0-24767 GCA_027497455.2 Sardinella longiceps | reverse complement strand
CAGGGCCGCCGTTCCCCATACGCAGAGTACGCAAGGTGCGTAGGGCCTCAACCACTTGGCAGGGCCTCGGGGGCCTCCAATTTTGAGCTTTACTAAAAAATGTCATGATAATAGTTACATTGCAAAAATATATGAATTAGTAATGAATAGGCCCATCATTTTTTGTTAAAAATTGCGTAACTCATAGTCCAATTCAAGCAAATTAACAGTTTTGCCTAATATACAAAGATAGTCCTACCCACCCCTATTCCCTGAAATGGTACATCCCAAATTGCGTCTTTGAGTTTGTTGTGTCGGCTTTGATTGAAGCAGCAAGCAGCAACGTTAGAAAACTGCAAATTGCAAGATTCTGCTGTGCAAATGTTCAGTAAATGTGTCAACATCGTTGACATCTAATAATGAAGAGACAGCATGAATCTGGTGCTGAAAAGCGAAAGAAAAAGAAGCAAAAAGAAGACGCCCGTGCATCCCTGGCCGGTAAGTCCGTTTAGGCTAACGTTAATTGTTTTGCTAACTTAACGTTCAATGATGTTGCTCAATTTTTTATTTTATTTTTTTTTTTTTTTTTGGGGGGGGGGGGGGGGGCCTCCCTGACCAGTTAAGCTTAGGGCCTCCAAAACCTTAGCAGCGGCCCTGGCCTGACATACATATGGCTCTGAAGCATATTACACAACAGTGACATATGGTGGTGTGAGAGAGAGGGAGAGAGAGAGAGAGAGAGAGAGAGAGAGAGCTCCACCACTGTCTCAAATGCAATGTGACATGTAACATTTTTATTATGACAAGCAGTTCCCTGTTGTTCTCTTTCTATGGATCCCATATACCAGGAGGCCAAAGGTTACCACGGCAGCCAAGCCAAGAGCAATCAGGAGCGCATGATAACCTGTAAAGAACATGGATTATTTTAATCACTGTGCACAATGTAAGTACACTACAAACAAACCAGTGAGAGCATTGTTCTTGTGTGTGTCTGTGTTTGTGTGAAAAAACAGTGAAAAATGACTCAACTTTTAAAATGGATTATTTTATCATGCTACTTGATGAAAGAAATACAATTTTGGTTGTTGTAAAGATTCTCTGAATGCAGTTCAGTCCTATGGCCACAAGGTGGCAAATTTATCTAATAACATAGTTTTCTAGGTACTAAAACTGAGTTGAAGGAGATTTGGAAAGAGTAGAATAAATGTGTGCGAAGGAAGATGAAAGAGAGAGACAGAGGAGCAAGTGAAAGAGAAAGTAAAAAGCAAAAAGAAAGTGTGTGTGTGTGTGTGTGTGTATGTGTGTGTGTGTTTGCACGTATCACTGTGTACAGTCCCCAGGATAGTGTTCTCTGTGTGTGTGTGTGTGTGTGTGTGTGTGTGTGTGTGTGTGTGTGTGTGTGTGTGTGTGTGTGTGTGTGTGTGCAACCCACTAACCCGATGCTGTTGCTGCTTTAGGGCTGTTGTTAGACTGACAGTCGGTGGTCGCCTTCGAGACTGTGGAACATTTCAGTTTGAATGTTAAACAAATGGAAACCATTGAGACAAAAAATACCAAATGAAAACAGAAGATACATATCAATTCAAATCACCACAACACTACAACTGTTTTCATTCCCACACAGTCCCCTGCCATGTACAGGTTTCAGGTCTCTGTCTTATTTCATGTCACATTTATGAATATCTTAAAAGATTAAACATATCTTTAAGTGAACATTGGTACACTTAAATGTAAAGAATTTTCAATGCCATGATCAGGGGCGGACTGGGACAAAAAATCGTCCCTGGCGTTTCGAACAAGACCAGCACATCCTATTGGTCATACCATTAGAAAATAAGCCTATGATTACAGTTACAGTAAGAATGTCAGGCCCAAATAGTGTGTTGGCCCACCGGGCATTTGCCCTGTGTGCCATATTGCCAGTCCACCCCTGGCCATGATACATCCTATTCATTATGTTCACTATACTATAGAGTCATATTCAAACATCAACACTTTCATTCTTTACTCATGACACGTTACCCTTGTTTTATGTGGCTTACCTACAGTGAGCATCACTTTGGTGTTATAATCTGAAACTTCACACACATATCCCCCATCATCTTCTAGGGTCAGGTTTTGAATGGTCACAGTGAATATACCACCGTCTTTCTTGTCCTGCAGAGTGAATCTCCCACCGTGGGTCCACTCAGCTGTGCCATTAGAGCAGATGACTTTTGTTTTATAACCTCCACCATTTTGAACACTTTCCTTCTGTAGGCACTTTGGCTGGAACTCGTAACCCTTCTTAGATGGACAGCTGATGACAGCGTTTCCTCCCTCACATCCTCGAAATGTTTCGGCAGAACACCTCACACAGCCCAACACTGACAGAATGAAACATACTGTACATGAAATGCTACCATCTCTCTCTTTCTATCTCCCTCTTCCTCTCTCTCTTTCTCTCAGGCCATTTTGGCACATTTTTAGTTGGCACTAATTACACGTCTCGCTGTGTTGCGCATTCCATGATTGGATGTTTTATACTTTATTAAAATCATATTATGCAACCAAAATATCACATGGTCAAATTTCATGTATTCATTTACAGTACATCTTAACAACTCCATAACAGTGCATTTTATTGTTGTTATTTACGTGAGAAAAATGTCCACGACATGTCCACGAATTTTCCATGAAATTGCCCATATCAAAGCTAATGCTGTGACATTTTATCACAATTAAAAATTAACACAGGGTATTGCAGTATTTCACAATTGCTAAAAACACATTTCCTGAAACCCCCTCTCATTTTCTCAAAACTCTAAACACAAATCCTAGTTTTCAAACAAGATTCACAGAACCCTTGATTTTTCTTGCAAAATCATCTCAAACATCTCAAAACTGTTGAAACTGTGATCAAAACTAAATAATCATCTCAAAAGTGTTATCGGGCCACTGAAAACTTTTGCTGTAACTGAAAGCCACTTCATACAGTGACAACTTGGTGACAATCACATTTGCTTGATTTTCATTGTGGCATTTCTGTACTGTATCATTACTCTATTTGATCACCTTTTACACACTCCAATTCTGCTTTCCATACAGTAGCCTATTTCTAGAAAAAACACTTGTGTGGTAATCAGCCTACATCAACGCTCAACTGGCTTAGATTGAGTGTTATCAATTTTGAATTGTAGTCCTTATAGAGTGACATCTGTGCTTTATTTGTGTTCATCTTCTGCCTTATTTGGTTAGTAATAAAAGTAAGAAGTGCATTATTATGCAAAATGTGCTTTATAGTATGAAAATGTGTTAAGAGTTTTGCAAAAAGAGCGAAAGAGTTTTGCAAAATGTGCCTACCTTGGTGAAAGTAGTGTATGGTTTAGCCAAAAGGGAGATTCATTCAATAAGTGTGTTCAGGCAGTTTAATTCACTCAATAGGGTTTACTGTTTTAGCAATCGAGAAATACTGTAAAACAACAGTGAATTAGGCTCATCTTGGTAAGGAACAAAAAAGATTTTTGAAGACTAGCATGGGAAAATTGTCTCGTTATAGCATTATCTTTGTGGTAAAATGTAGGTCTTACCCAAAATGTGGAAGATTATCAACCTGTACATCATTTCAAGTTGAGCTTTGTGAATATTGAATAACATCGTTCATGCGTCTTCTAATCTTCTAATCTCTGTGAATTTTTCTCCTCTGGTCTAATACATGACAATCAACTGAGGGTTGATGTCTTGAGTGAGAGTTTTCAGTGTTAGAATGAAATGTTTTTTCTAGGTCAGAACATGGGAGGGGTGTGAACTCAATTTAACCAATTCATAGCACAGACAAAGACAAAAGACAAAAAAAAAAAAAAAAAAATGAAAATGGAAAAAAAGCACACACACGTCTTTGCCTAACCTGTCTTTAAAGTTTCTTTCATGAGAAACTAGTTCACACTAATAACCACTGATGTCAAGTCAACAAATTGAGGAAATTATTTTTACCCCTTTGAATTTATTTTTTTATGTTTTGCATTATACATGAAGAATCATATTTCTTCCCTAACACAGTTTATTCATTTGTCAATACATACAATTGTATACATACATATATACAATTGTATACATACATACATACAATTCATTTGTACATGAAACAGGTAATGATATTTAACTTAGATCAAAGTGAGTTGTCACATCAGTAGCACAATTAATTTGAAAGTAATGAAACAGACAAGAAATCTATGTGGGATCCTACAGTATAAACATGCTATAAGCAAGGACATTACATCATTACTGATCACAAAAATGAAAAATGAAGTTTGTGTGTTTATGTGCATCAGCGTGCTTCTGTGGTTGTGGTTAAGAGGAAGTTGACCACACAACTGCAACAGAGAGCATGCATGTACAAATGTGCATATGCACAAACCCACGCAAACGTGTACATATGCACACAGCCACACATACAAGTGCACACACAAACGTGTTAGGGTACTTCTGTGGAGACACACACACACATACACACACACACACACACACACACACACACACACACACACACACACACACACACACACACACACACACACACACACACACACACACACACACACACACACACACACACACATACATGGCCCCACTTACAGTAGGTATTATACACAATAGTGTGGCTTGAAAAAAATGTAGAGAAAACAGTAAAGCACATTATTTTATCAGGGACTCAGTCTGTATTTATGTTCTGGCTCTGGTAAACTGCATCAGGTTAGGTGGTGTTGGGGTTCAGGCTCTAGTAAACTGCATCAAGTTGGGTGGTGTTGGGGTTCAGGCTCTGATAAACTGCATCAGGTTGGATGGTGTTGGGATTCAGGCTCTAGTAAACTGCATCAGGTTGGGTGGTGTTGGGGTTCAGGCTCTGGTAAACTGTATCAGGTTGGATGGTGTTGGGGTTGAAACCTTGATTTGTATGAGTACTTAACCTTGATTTATATGGGGACTTATTTCTTCCTAAATGCTTCCTTAAAGGGGTATTTCACATGATAATTGTTTTGGAACATCAATGGACACCACTAACCACTTGGTGAGCTGCACACGTTTTAAAACAAAGGTTTTAGGTTGTTTTTAGGACAATATTGGACTTGCACAAAGCAAGCCATTCTGAATCAGAAAACAGGGGATTCTAAATGAGCCAAATATCAGAGAGAGGAGCAAACCTCAAAATGTTGGTGTTGATAATTCTATTTCATCCTAGACACTCCAGAAAAGAAAAGGCTAAACATGCTAAAAAGGGAACTTCCCCTTTAATGGATTAAAGAGATATGCGCCTTGTTACCTTATCTTGTATAGGTTATCAGTGTCCGACTTTAAAATTATTGTTAAGTAAGCCAAATGCTTAATTTTACCATCTAACTCAGATCAATCATTTAGAAACAATGCAGTCATCAGCTTGAATTAATCCCAAATAGTTTAGCCTATAGCTTTATGCTTTCTGTGATACACTCTTAGGCTTTGCAGGATGCAACCAAGTTGTGCATATGGGTATGTTTGTGTGTGTGTGTGTGTGTGTGTGTGTGTTTATGTGAGATTACTCTAACTGTCCATTTTTGAAACCATCATCAATAAACTGCTGATGAAATAAAGCAACAGCAAAGTGTGTGTGTATGTTTGTGTGTGTGTGTGTGTGTGTGTGTGTGTGTGTGTATGTGTGTGCTGTGTGTGTGTGTGTGTGTGTGTGTGTGTGTGTGTGTGTGTGTGTGTGTGTGTGTGTGTGTGCTTGCAGTGTGGTCTTCCTCTGTTTCTTTCTCTATTTAATCTTTTTTTCCCCACAACCACCAGGCCAGCACAGCAATAATTGTCACAGCAGAAATGACGCAAGCAATCAACACCGCCTCGAGACCTGCAAAGAAAATACTGTACTCTACTGTAATTATAATGCTAAGTATTACAAACAAACAGCGAGGGTGTTTTATGCTTGTGTGTGTCTGTGTGAAAAGAGAGTGGAGAAAATAATTCCAACATTTGGTATTGATTATATATATATAATATCCTCCATACCTGATAAAGAAAGTTTTATGTAAACATTATAATGTTTATATGTTGTGTTTGAATCTCATATGGGGTTTATAGAGATAGTCTAACCACAGAACCATGCAAAATACATATAAATGTAATATATGAAGCTTTATATATTTTCCCATAATTAAATGTGTTAACTGAAGGTTTTAAAACAACAGTAAATTAGGGTCATCTTGCAAAGGAGCAAAAAAGATTTGGAGACTAGCATGGACAATTTGGCTCGGCGTAACATTAACATTGTTGTAAAATGTAGCTCTTACCCAATTAGTGGAAGATTATCAACCTGTACATCATTTCAAGTTGAGTTTTATAAATCTTCAAGTCATCTGGGGGTTGATGTCTTGAGTCTGAGAGTTTCAGTGTCTGTCTTTGTCAGAAGAGGGGAGGGGTGTGAACTGAATTCATTTTATTTTTATATTTTGACTACACTGCATTTCGGTGTATGTGAAACTGAATTGAAACTGTGACAAAAGCCAAAGCAAAATAGAATCCTCAGATAAGATTGACCACTGAGAGACAAAACAAATGGCCCATGAACATAGCAATCATGCTATCCCTGTAAGTTTTGATTGAGACAGAGTATTGCATTCTTTGCTGCTTTGGTAAACATTGGCAAACCTCCCTCCCAAAAGAGTCATCTATAAAATTGACAGGACCAAAGAAATAGTGGATGTAGGGTTTCAATAGTAATTTCCAAACACCATGAAAGCCATTCATATTTTTCATATTTTATGATATGATTACATGTTCTATTTGACGTTTAGGTAACATTGAGACGGTTAAAATATGGTTAATGTTATCTGATTTGTCCTTTCCCAATTAATCCAACAAAACATCACGTCATTTTGCTGCTATAGAGATTCCCAACGTGTCGTCATCACACAATGCATTCTGGGTTTGCCCCGGAATTAGACTCTAGCAACAATCTCTGACTAGACTCGCAAAATATTTTAAAAAATTTCGGGTGAAAAAAAAATGTGATCGGGTGTATGAACCGGAGCTACGATGGGGCCGTAAAAAAGTTACAGCTTAACTAACCGCTATCTCCGGGGCAAGATGGCGCCGATTATGACGATTTTGACGTATCTTGCCAATCCCTATTAACTGAGAAGCACAAAACAATTAAAAAGACAATAGATAAATAAATAAATAAAAGTAAAAAAGTAAAATTTGACATTTTTGAAAATGGAAATATAGCATTTTGGATTAAAAGAACAAACAGCTCTTCAAATAATCTGCCTTTAATATTTCTTTCATGAGAAACTAGTTCACACTAATAACCACTGATGTCAAGTCAACAAATTGAGGAAATTATCTTTACCCCTTAGTTTTCTGCATTATACTGTACATGAAGAATCATACAGTATTTCTTCCTTAACACAGTTTATTCATTTGTCAATACAGTTGATAATTTAAACTGAAATCATAATGAGTTGATAAATGTCACAGCAATAGTAAAAATGTATTTCAGAATAATCAAACAAGTCACATGCAGACAAGAAATCTATTTGGGATCATATAAACATCCTATCAACAATGACAAGGGCATGACATCAACTAGGTAAATTATCATTACCCATCATAAAAGTTTAATGAAAAACAAAGTTGTTTGTGCAGCAATGTATGGCTAAAGTATTTGTGTTTATGTGTGTCAGGGTGTTTCTGTGGTGTGTTTAAGAGGAAGTTGACCACACTGAAACAGAGAACACGTTTAAGACATGCATGTATATATGTACATGCACAAAGTCACGCAAACGTGCACATATGCACACAGACAAACATAAAAAGTGCACACACAAATGTTAGGATGCTTCTATGTAAACTGAAACAAACACACCGACACACACTCACTCATGGTTTATATACGGCCCTACCTACAATAGGTATACACAATTGCAATTACAAACACGGGTGTAAGAAATAATTTGTCCTCTGCACTCCCTGCTGGGCCTCTGCATGCAATTCTGCAACTGCAGGGTTGTAAATTCAAATTTAGGTGGGCTATGTAGACTCAAACATCAGGAACAACCCTACTCAAAGACATTCTTTCACACACAGACTCTCTCGTCTACAGACACAGACATTCAGACGACACTTTAACATCCATTAATACACGCTAACACACACTGCCACCACTACTACTACTACTACTACTACTACTACTACTAATAATACTACTACTAATAATAATAATTGGACAAGAGCTCTTAGGAAAATTTGGTGTATATTTTGCTCTTATATTTGTGCTTATGGCCAGGAATTTCAGGTCGTTTTGGGGTTCAGGCTCAGTTAAACTGCATCAGGTTGGGTAGTGTTGCGGTTCAGGTTCTGGTAAACTGCATCAGGTTTTCTGGTGTTGAGGTTCAAACTCTGGTAAACTGCATCAGATTGGGTAGTTTGGGGATCCAGGCTCTGGTAGAGTGAGCTTATCTGGATGATGTTGTTATCCTGAGGACAATTCTCATAGTTAGCAGCCTAAAAAAAAAATAGAAGACAGAAGAGTAATACAAAGAGAAATATAAATCATATTCATAATCAATTGTGCTGTAATCATTTAAAAATAAACAAAAGATAAATAATTAATTCCGAAATGATAGATAACTGTAAGAAAGTATCACTTTTTTAAGACAAATCTTCATGTAATCTCTATGGCTGATTTGGGCCTGCCTCTATAGACAGAGAGCCAGGTCCAAACTTACCCAATGATGACCATAAAATTGTCTAAGAAGCTGGCAAATTATAACATGAGTTCTCACGCAGATGGATGTTTCTCATCCATCTGGAATTTCGTCGGTTGCCTAGCTGTTTTCTGCTGTGACGGGGCGGGGGTTGTATTAAAAAAAATCTCAAACCTGATTGGAAAATTCAATGTGCCTGTCACGTACTACTTGCTACGTCATACCTGTTAACATCCCGCCCCACGATTGTGATTGGATCTATGGCATAGAGGCGGGCTCGCGTATGGGGTAAACGGAGACTTCGGGCTCAACAAGGCTCTACCAGACCCTCATGCGAGCTCACGAAGTTTAACGAAGATGCATGAAGCACGAAGGGTCTGTGTGAGAACCAGGCTAGGCAAATTAGCCCACAGCATGAAATATTGCCTAGTTTCCTTTTCATATAGGCATTGACTTCCTACATACTGGCGTTAAATCTCCTTCCATGACTTCTTCTGGTATTACGAACATTGACCTTGTTCACATCAGCTGCATCAAACCCAAGCCAATCAGCGAGCAGAAGGTGGGAGTTGTGAGAGATGACGTTTCGTACATTACAATCAAGCTGGCGCATAACATAGGCTTAGCCAAACGTTAACGATTGGGTGGAATCAGATTCAATCATTTCAAACTTCTACAGAGTCTACGCCTACAGCATGCAAATGTTTTTCAATAGCTGAGATCCCAGACCGTTTTACGAAGCACAGCGTAGACCAACAGGATGGTCATGACCAGGCTAACTTAGATTTCTAACGTCAGAGACTTAGGCTATGTTCAGACTGCACTCCAAATCTGATTTTTAGCATATCTGATCAACATCAGATCTCTCTATCGACCGCGTTCACATTGCTTGTCATATCGGATCTCCATGTCCGCTAATCACCTGCCATATCCACGTGGGTTACTATGGTACCCCAACGCATCATGCCCACAAATAATAAACAAACCCGCGGAGGGTAGAATGCTGGTTGTTTCTCTCTCAGATGGTTAAGTGGGGCCGTAGCACACAGCTACAAGTAACAAGGAAGTATCAGAGATGGAAGAATAAAGTTACTCATCTTTATTTCAGTGCATCAATGCAGTCCAGCACAGCTGTTAGTTGCCTTTCTGATGCGTGGTTGAAAACTTTCACTGACGTTGCTTTCCACACGCGAGGTAAACCTTGCTTTCCACACGCGAGGTAAACTCCAACTTGCGGCAAATCCATAACGCGCACTGACACGTTGTTATAGCAAACGACACTGTTTTTTAAAAGGAGAATTAACATTGATCTCTCACTTCCGTCCATCTGCATTCCACGTGTTGATGTTTGTGTCACGTGACAAATGACGCAAGTGACACGGTGAAATCTTATCCCATGTGGAAAAGCTGTTCAGATCGCAGCATATCCGATATGAATCGCAATTGACACCACATGGGTATGTAGGGCGTAACAGATTCGGAAAAATCGGAATTCATGTGGTTTTCTGCTGTTCAGACCACCCGAAATCAATTCTAGATACAATCTGGATATGAAAAAATCGGATTTGGGATGCCAATCTGAACGAGGCCTTAGTTGCCCATTAGGCACCAGACTCACCACTTTTAAAAGTCTCCCTGAAGACTGGTGTCTTGATGTCCTGTGGGATGCTAATGAGGGTAAAAGAGAGAGAGGAGGCAAAGAGCGTCAAACTTTCTTCATTTCTGTAGTTTGAGAAATTGACAAAAATGAGACACGATCTGTTTGTCTCAAGATGTACGTGTTTTAGAAATGTTCTATTATGGACATTGGTGAGACATGCTGTAAACTGCATGACTCAAGTTAGACAGGTAGGTGTGTGTGTGTGTGTGTGTGTGTGTGTGTGTGTGTGTGTGTGTGTGTGTGCCTACCTCTGTTTCTCTTAGCTCTGCTCTTCATCAGTTTGAATGTCAGAACAAGTACGCCAATGAAAACCAGGAGAGAAATGAGGGACAGACACAAATATAGAGGTAGAACTGCAAAAAAAAAAAAAAAGAAGCATAATTTCTTTTGAATATCTAGTGTGTGTGTGTGTGTATGTAAAAAGTTCAAGTTCAAGTTCAAGTTTATTTATATAGCACATTTTCATACATAGCTGTCATTCAATGTGCTCAAAAAGGATAAAGAAAATAAAAGTAATAGCAATTAACAAATAATAATAATAATAATAATAATCAGAGTATAAGGGGAAAAAAATCTAAAACATTAAGATCATGAGAAACAAAAACAAATCAAAAGTAAAAATATGTACATATAAACAAAAACTTGGCAAAAAGAACCAATAGCTCTTCACTATGAAGAGGTATTAATCAAAAGCAATAGAGAATAAAACTGTTTTGAGCTTATTTTTAAAACAAGCTGTTGTGGGGGCAGATCTAACATCTATAGGAAGCTGATTCCAACAAAGAACAGCATAATAGCTAAAAGCCATTTCACCTTGTTTAGTATTTGCCTTAGGGACTAGAAGCTGACCAGTTCCACTAGATCTGAGGCATCTACCAGGAGTATATTTCACTAACATTTCAGCAATGTAGTTTGGACCCATACCATTTAATGTCTTAAAGACAAGTAGTAACACCTTGAACTGAATTCTGAAGTGAACTGTGAGCCAGTGTAAAGATTTTAGAACTGGTGTTATATGCTCTCTCCTCTTAGTTTTTGTAAGAAGTCTTGCTGCAGCATTTTGAATGACTTGCAACTTTTTGATTGACTTTTTTGGGAGACCAGTAAGTAGAGCATTACAATAATCAAGCCTAGATGAAATAAATGCATGGATAAGTCTCTCTAAATCTTTCTGTGAAACAAAATGTTTTATCTTATCTATGTTTCTGAGGTGCCAAAAAGCAGATTTGGTGATGGACTTAATATGATCATTAAAATTTAGATCACCATCCATGATCACTCCTAGGTTCCTTACAAGAGTTTTAGTTTGAAAAGACTTTGATTCTAAATAGGCACCAAGGTTTTTTCTCCCTTCTTTGTTTCCAAACAGAACAATCTCAGTCTTATCCTTATTTAATTGCAGAAAGTTCTGTTGCATCCACTTATTGAGCCTTTCAAGGCAAAGACACAGGGAGTCTAAAACACTAAAATCATTTGGTGACACAGCAAGGTAGATTTGGGTGTCATCAGCATAACAATGATAGGGCAAGTTGTACTCCTTAAAGATTTGGCCTAGAGGGAGCATGTAAAGGTTGAATAAAAGTGGCCCAAGAATGGATCCCTGTGGGACTCCATATGGCATGCTACATTTCTCTGACACAAAGCTTCCTATAGAGACAAAGTAATCTCTGTCTTCTAAATATGACTGGAACCATTTAAGAACATTGCCAGATAATCCAACATAGTTCTCTAATCTGTGCAAGAGTATTTTGTGGTCAACTGTATCAAAAGCTGCACTAAGGTCTAGAAGTACCAGGACAGTTAATTTGCCTTTGTCTGTGTTGAGGCGAATGTCATTTAAAACCCTCACAAACCCCAAAATGAAATACACTTGTTTACACAAACCAAAACAGCCAGGGAAGGTTGTCACAAACAAACAGATCAGCAAAACATATCAACAAATGTTTATCCAATGGTTTTCCTATTTTAAAGTTTTTTTTCTGAAATCTCAATTTTGCCTGGAGTTTCTGAAATAGTCTTTCCAGTGACTGAGACTTCGATTGCATTCGTCTTTATAGATGTCCTGTTATGTGTAAACGGGGTCTGACAATACAGATCATGTGCTTATTTAATATTCTGGTGTTTTTGTGTGCATTGGACTATGTGGTCCTTTCAGACCATGTGGTCCTAGATGGCAGTCTGCATGTTGCAATATGGACAAAAATAGACCAAATGAGCCTGAGATGAGAGAAGTGGGGGATTCCCACTCATTTGTGACACCACAGAACAGTTGGCCAAGGTAAATTTCCAGAGGACTCTTTTTTTAAAATGTATCAACCATACTACAGGAATTGGTCATCTAGGCCATCTTACCTGAAGCTTATACTGTAATAACATATGTACATTGATTTCGCTAAATTTATTCCGCTATGAGGTTAAAAAGGGGGGGTTAATATGGTGTTAATATGTTTTTTTTTTTTTAACTTGCATAAAACACTATCCTGCGGCTTATACACAATGCGGCTTATATGCGGGAAATTACTGTATGTGGGTAAAATCGTTTTGGTCTCAATGCATGTGTTTTCCTAGTCTGGCAACCCTAACTTTCTAAAGGGTAAAGAGTGCCTAGGATCACTCCTGTGCAAAGTCATGGATTTATGACCTGGCTGATGGGCTTAAATATGCACACACCGGTAACACTTTAATTTACAGCCCGTGAAGTACTGGGTAAGTATTAGTAAGTATTAGGTAAGAATGGTGTAACAAAAAAGAATCAAGGGATAAATTACTGAATACTTACAGCGTAAGTTTGCTGGAATAACACATGTTCACACTTTATTTTACAGCCCGTGAAGTACTGGGTAAGTACAGGTAAGAACAACGTAACAAAATAGAACTTTATGTGTAATATTGCCATAATTACAAAATAAGGGGTAGCCTAGATGCATAGTATAGCCTACAGGAAAGGCATGTGTGGATTCACTTCTTTTTACAGCCCCCACATCCAATATTAGGGTGTAGTTACAAGTAGTTTTGGGGTATTTAGGTAGCCTACCTAAGTGGTGTAGCATCAGTGTGCGTGTCCTATCTATGCAGAAGGTGTGTGAGGGCCGAGAGCGGTATTGCAGACAGATATAGATTATCTCGCAATGGAAGCAACTATGTTGTTTGATCACTAAGTTGTTTGTTCAGCGTTAAACTAATGAAATAAAGTCTACCTTATTTATATAGAGGCTCACAGACAACCGCGAATGATGAAGGGTGAAATCTCCCGTGAGTTTAGAGAAATAGTCTTGTTCCATTTGAAGTGGAATAATCAGCACAAGTGATAGCGAGGGGTTTATTAGTTTCATTTTCCATGTTGTAAATAAAACGCATCTTTGTCAAACTGTTGCCTCTGACTATGCATGCTATTGTACACCACTTACTGTAGGTAGGCTACCCTATTGAAAAGTAAAGAACAAGTAGCCTACAGTGGAATTACCTAAATAGCCTACCCCAAAGCTACTTGTAACTACACCCTAATATTGGATGTGGGGGCTGTAAAATGAAGTGAATCAACGCATGCATTTCCTGTAGGCTATACTACGCATCTAGGCTATACCCATTTTGTAATTATGGCAATATTACACATAAAGTTCTATTTTGTTACTTTGTTCTTACCTGTACTTACCCAGTACTTTACAGGCTGTAAAATAAAGTGTGAACGTGTGTTATTCCAGCAAACTTACACTGTAAGTATTCAGTAATTTATCCCTTGATACTTTTTTGTTACACCATTCTTACCTAATACTTACTAATACTTACCCAGTACTTCACGGGCTGTAAATTAAAGCGTTACCGCACACACCTCTGACCATGCGTAAGCCACGAGAGAATAGCAAAAGTGGGATTGGTAAAATTGCAAGTTCTAAGAATGATTGCAATTAATGATGTGGCCTTTGAAGCGAGGCTACGAACGAGATTCCGAGCAAAAAGGGGGCGTTCCTCATGGAACCTCGTTCGAGATCTGTCTCCTTTCCTTAAAAAGCACGTGACCAACCAAATGTGAGACCTCACATTCTGTGTACACGTCAGTGGCTCATTTCGAGTGTTGCTCCCGCTGAAAAGGCGTCAGATCCTCGCCTGCATATTGAGTTGACGTTTGGTGTTTGTGAGAGGCAGGTTGTGCGTGCGTTGACTTGTGATGCTGGTTGTTACAGCAAATGTTGCAAACGTAGCAAATAAATGAGAGATACTTAGACAACATTTCATACTAATGATTGCACATTTTGTATGTAATGTCAGATTGATTGGTGGACCGTATTTATGACAACTAAAGCCTACGGGAATCTCTGAATAGAATGTTTGAGACATAAACGGCAGAGCTGAGAATTCAATCAAAATATTTCTAGAGATGGTGTTATCAGTATTTTCAGCCCATTATTTAATTCATTAAACATGGTATACACAAAATAAATATGTTGAAAAGGGAAAGTAAAATGTATTTTTTTTGCCGGAGGAGTTCTATCCAAATCTTATGCTCGTAATCGAGCTTCTATTGAGCACTCTGAAGTGCAATTTACCGTGCTGTTCGCGGCATCGGTTTCTGTAGGCTTCAGAGTTTATTTAGTGTTCCCATTTGTGGTCTTAGAGCACCATCCTGTGGCCAAGCTGTGTAACAGCAGTGTTTTTTTTTTTTTTTTTTTTTTTTTTACATTAGTCTCAATAGCAGAGCATTACAGAAGGTTCTCAGTGTTATTTGCTTTGAACAGCAATTTATCACTATTGTTAATGCTGTATGTGCAAGTAAGCTAAGTTATTTACTAATTATGTACATACAGATGTATGTATTTGATTAATTCATAGGTTTACAGTGTTTATTATGAACAGATTATTTCGCAACACAGTATTAAACATTCTTTATTTATTATTTACAGAAAACCACATGTATCCACACACATACACAAATGTAGGCCTACACGCTCTCTGATTAATTACCCTGATATTATTATTATTATTATTATTATTATTATTATTATTATTATTATTATTATTATTATTGTAGTAGCCTAGTAGTAGTGCAAATTATATTAGTATACTGGTCTGTTGGTCTGTTAAAGTTTGTTCCTAGTTTCATAAGAAGTCTTGCGTTCATTTAATTTGATTGATAAGCATTAAAATAATATTATTTCCAGATACACACATGCACACACTCTCACACTTTTATAATCATTCATTGGTTTAGGCTTCAACTGGTTTAAGTATGCATTTATTTATACAGAACATCTAAAAACAACTGCAGTCAAGCCAAAGTGCTGAACAAGAAAAGGTTAGCGAAGCGTGACCACATTTACACAAACCAGAGCCTACATCTACGAGGCTAATTTAGGCTGTTATATTTCCCTTTGGACAGCAGGTGACACTAGAGAGAAAGATCTCATGAGCTCTCGGGTAATGAGCCTTTTGGTGAGCCTTTGCGCTGGAAAGTCTCATTAACTCATGAAGCCTTGCTTTGCCATCTTTAATTGCAATGATATGCAGACCACATACGTTTAATTAGGGATGTTTCAGCCTACAAATGCACACAATGTTTCATTCCATAAATAATAATGATACTGGACTGGCAATAAGTTAGAACTGAATTTGCCTACCTGTTGGTTTGATGGGATTTTCACCTAAGAGAGACACAATAGACACAAACATATCGATACAGAATTGTACCCTTTGACTTGCCAAGCCCTGAGCGACTTAGGGTTTTTTGACACCCTCAGTGGCAATTGAGATTTGAAGCCAGAATTTATGGCTGCATGGCCCACTAGCATGCTAGTCGAGTTGCTTCAACACTACGCCACCGCCTTAACAGCCATACTTCCAGATGTCGTAATCATTAAAAAAAATCTAAACAGAAGGAGATATAGTTTGACTGAAATAGATACTATATTTGTCAGGATTGTTAAATGTAAGTGACTTACCTACGGTGAGCTTCACTCTAGTGTACACATCTTCTGCAAATAGCCTAGGGACTCCGCACCCATATATCCCAGCATCCTCTAGGGTCAGGTTATGGATGGTCACAATGAAGACGCCACTGTCCTTCTTGTCCTGCAGAGAAAATCTCCCACTGTGGGTCCATTCTTTCCGACCATCGGACCGGATGAGTTCTGGTCTGGGTGTACCCTCCTTCACGAGGAACTTTGGCGACGACTCAAAGATCTTCCAGTATCGACAGCTGATGTAAGAATTTCCCCCCTCATATCCTGCGACTGTGATGTCAGCACATCTCACACTCCTCAACACTTACACAAACAGGATTTGAGGAAGAGAAGATAAATAACACAAGGCTCTCTAATCATTGAATACATGTCACAAGATGGCATATTCCTGAATGTAGTGGTACAAAGGGAAACAAACAACTCACAAAACTAAATTTAGGACACCTCCTGTAGGCTAGCTGTTACTCAGTATTATTTGTATTTTTGTAATACTAGTCCAATGCATGAAAAAAATAACAAAGATAAATACATTTGCCAACATGCTAAGCTATTGGTTAGGGTTGTTAATGAATAATCGATGATCGATTATTTGTTTGTTAAGACTTGTTCGAATAAAAATCTGAACTTAACGAATAATTGTTGCGCATTACAGCAGCTACATCTTCCGGTAGGCTATTGCGCAACAACGAGGAGAGATGAAGGAGGTTAGGAGGAGAATAGCAGTGTGGGACCATTTCTCAAGAAACATGGGCCTATGGCTTATAAAGTTCAATGCAATTACAGTGTTAGCCTACTGTATTTACCTGCCAACGTCATTTAAAATGCGGTTTGATACCGGAGAAATTTTATGTTCTCAGCTATGGCAACGTGCGCATTAGACACAAAGCCTAGTCGTGATGTTTTCTCCGATGTGAAGGGAAACAGGCATGCTGTTGATAAATAGGCTACTGCTTAGGCTATTAGGCCTACGTAATTTGAGAAAAATTGGTATTTGTTATTTAATGTAGCCTACTTGGCAACTGAAGGCTATTATAGAGTGCGTCATATTTTTATAATAATTCTGTCTGCCTCGGAAAGCATGAACGTGTGATCCACTGAAATATGCATACCTGTGTGCCTTGCTCCCCCGCCCTCTCGTCCTGAGTTTGAACAAAACTATGCGAAAGTTCTTCCCATTCCAAGTCGTTATCCGTTTGCAATTTCGGTCAGAAAAGTTCCATATTTCGTTGTGCATTCAAAAATGTTCATGATAGCCTATGCTGCGTTCAAAACATTGTGACAAATCTAGCCAAGAGCTGGATTCTTATTCCACAATCTGGGATGATATTAACATTTGGGTAACAGTACAAAAAAATTATTTAACAGCATAAACGAAAGCTACGTCTGAGCTCTAACTGACAGGCTTTTCCTTCATGAAATCACTAAACAACGCATCGCACGCAGGTCTACACGGTCGTACCTTATGGACACTGATCCTTTTGCGCGCTCTCATTCATACTGCGCACGGCCAAAGTGCTGTATTTCCTTAATAACTTTGGAGAAATATAAGTCATGACATTCATTTCCGTGGGGAAGATTGGCCCAACCCCTGTATAGCCTAGGGCTCTGAATGTGGGCAAGTGACGTCTCTTTTTTTTTCGCAAATAATCGATTAACTGTTTGTTAACTTTCTGAATAATCGAACATGAACATTTCTGTAAAGTCCCAACCCTACTATTGGTGGAAACAGGCTATTAGCAGATAAGCATCTTATCTCAGTTCCTGCTCAGAAAGCATATCACTGACATGAGATGGACAAAAATATTGAAGAGAGAACACAACAAAATGTATTTTAGAGAGAGAGAGAGAGAGAGAGAGAGAGAGAGAGAGGTATTGCCTGTGGCTGGCATACAAAACTGTCTCTTAGCCCTGACAGAGATCAGAACTTTTAGATTTTCTTTTCTGCCACTTATATGTCCCATGCTGCCATACCAAGGTCCTTTCAAACATGTCAAAACTGATGAAATGTCAAAACTCTTACCAGTAATGCTGAAGATGATAAACCGGTTAACCTTCATTTTGAATGTATAAATTATGGATCAAACCTCTCTCTCTCTCTCTCCTCTTATGTAGATTGTATGAATAAATGATGCCATCAGTCATCTGACTGCTAGTGCTGATGCTGTCGGAGAGTCCCCAAGAGGACATGGAGGGTTGTCTTCCTATTTTCACCATCATGGAGAAATTCTCAGTAACACAAACCCCTGATTCCCAGGCCCCAAAATAAATATAAGCTAGTGTCCAGTGTATGAGTATCTGAAATTTTGCATTTAAATGAGGTGACAGACAGACAGTAGAACAGAAGGGAAAGAGTTAGCAGGAATGCATGTCCAAGTTCTCTCTCTCTCTCTCTCTCTCTCTCTCTCTCTCTGTGTGTGTGTGTGTGTGTGTGTGTGTGTGTGTGTGTGTGTGTGTTGTGTGTGTGTCAGAGTGCCTCCGTCAGTACTGTAAAGATGGTGGATGCAGTACGATTCAGTTCATCTAAAATAAGGGGAATTTAAGAGGAAGTTGACCACATTTCAGCGGAAACCAAACACCATATTTCTCAGGTGTCGAAATTTTGACAAACTTTGACACTATCACCCCCTAGTGGCATTTTAAAGTAACAAAAGTTGACACAGAGAGGGTTAGGATGCCTTGATATTGTCTTACAAAGTTGTGATAAGCCTAGACCTAATGTTTCAGATTAATTCAACTACATACATGGACAAAGTCATTAGTCTATTTCGTTTTCTCTTTTTTGGTCTTAATATGACCAAAAAATGAGAAAACGAAATAGACTAATGACTTTTGTCCAGTAGTTCAGGAAAAGGGCTAGTCAGCAGGCTGACTTGTGCATCAAAGCTATGAACAAGTGCAAAAACAATGTTGTCAGTAAACTTTTTTCTATGAACAATGTGAAAATATCAAAACTTTACTAGCTATTCCTTCAACTTTTATGAGAAAAGGACCACATTTGCTACATTCATAAATGTCTCCAAATCTTACCACTAAAACTGCCCTGATCATTCATATAGGCACTCTATTAATCAGAGAGGCGTGAATCAAAAAAGAAAAAAAAAGAAAACTGACATATAACGGTTACTTATTTCACAAACCAAGTCTTTCAGTATTATATTCTTCACAGCTCAATTTTATTAATCTTGTATAGTCGATTTCCAGATGAAACATCACATTGATGTCATTTACAATCAAATTTTTCACATACAGATTTTGTATTAGTTTAGCCAGTTTGGTGGAGCCTTTACAGTCAATGAATGTTGCCATTGACATCCTCCCATACATTTCCACTGTATTTCTGGTCCACGATCTGGTGGTCCTCGGTCACAATAATGGATCTGTCCCAGTTGACGCGGTAATTTAAGGCGATGACCTTCTCACATGTTGTCCCAGATTGGCAGCTCTCCACAAAAATGCTGACAATAAGATCACCTCTGCCTTCAATAAGTCCGACTTCACGTACCGGGATATCAATGTAGTCGACCACGTTGGGTTCTTTGAAAGTCCAAACTGTGCCTTCCCCCTCGGTTTTTGACTGCAACAACAATTCACCCAGCTCCATGTTCTTGGAGCTGTAATATACCCGGAGCGGCACTTCTGATGCGTTGGCCACATAGGTATTTGTGTTCTTCTTCGCAAAGGTGCCACCCATTATGTAACTCAGAGATAAAAGTCTGTTCAGCAGAAGGTCTGAGTATGACAGGCAGCACTGCTGTGTGGGAGACGAATGCAACTTTATATAATCTGAGATGGGGAAGTTGTACGGCCCAACCCCAAAATGGGAGTGATGGATTGTAACTTTTTCTGCAATTATTTGATAATATGAAATATTGATAATATGAAAATGCCTGCAAAAATATAATGTTGGTAATTTTTGAATAAAGTAAATGTAGAAAATGATCCATGGCTTTGAACCATTACAAGGAATGAAAACCAAGAAACTATACAGTACACTGAAAAGCAATGTATTTCAATACAAAGCAAATATTATAGAGAATTAAGCAGTGCAATGGTGATGCCTGTCCATAATACTGACAAGCTTTCCACAGCAAATATCTTCAAATACTCTGAATACACTTCTGAAACATCTGGAGACTGCAGATTGGACAATGGTTAATCATACAACTCTAGTTCAAACTTTCATCGTCCCTCTGCAATAGACTGCACACAAGTACAGTATACGATTATTGAAATTTGTAAATAGCCAAATAGACTGCTACAAACCACATTTTACATGAGGGCAAACACTGGAAACTAAAAAGGAGTGAAATGAACTGGTAGCAAACAAGCAGGGAATTTCTGAAATACCAAATTTAACAGAAGCTTTGGAGATATATGACCCAATTGTGACCGAAACAAATTCGACTCAGCAAAAGCCCTAAGGCCAAAATAAAATACAACATAACAAATAACAGTAATATGTCGGACTCAGCAAACAAAGTGACCCCAATAACCCAAATATGTCGGACTCAGCAAAACCCCCACGAGATAAACAACATGACCCAAATGACCCAAATAAGTCTGACTCAGCACAATCCCTAAGAGAGAAACAACATGGATCAAGTGATGTAAATACAGCTAGCCAATAGAGATGCAACAATACACAGTCAACCAGCGGAATATTGATACAACTCTGTAACGATTCATGTTGGTTAAGAGGCAGTTTCTGTAAGATTTGTGGTTTACACAGGGGTTGATAGGAAGCAATATCAATCTATTCATAATTGTTTTGTCATTGTAGATCTATGCCACTCACTGAGGACATTTTTAGTATTTATAGCCTTGAAACAGAAGTTTCAGGAATGTGGAGTGCAATTTTGAGGGCATGCACTGTCCGGGCATGCCAGAACCTATGGGGTTACCACACAGTTCCATGGTCAGAGGGCTCTGGAAAATATAACTTTTTCATTCCTATCGAGTCTCTGTCGCTTTTATATACTTTCGGGACTTCCTCTTCTAGTGTTTACATAGAAATCCTGACAAGTTAAATGTAAGCTTGGAGGAATTGTTTTTGAAGGCCATTGTTATGTAGCCGGACAAGCCACATTATCATAATGTATAGTCTGGCCACGAGTGATAAACCCTTGCGTAAGAGGGCTAAACCCTCAGCGCAACTACAGTAATTTCCCGCATATTAGCCGCATTGTGTATAAGCCGCAGGACAGTGTTTTTAACACCAACACCATATTAACTGCCCCCCTGTTTTAACCTCACAGCAGAAGAAATTTCGCAAAATCAATGTATAAGGCGCGGCTAATAGTCGTGAAATTACGGTAACAAGCCGATTAAAATAACGCTAAGCCTGTCCAGATAGAACGTTGTCAAAAGCTAAACTCCACTCCAAACTCCATGTCTGAATACAACCTAGAGCATTGCGTTTCAATTTAAACAGCTCAGGCACCAATGATGTCTGAGCAGAACCTATTGCTGATGGCTAGACAGGCTCTGGTAAACTGCATCAGGTTGGGTGGTGTTGGGGTTCAGACTGGTAAATTTCATCAGGTTGGGTGGTGTTGGGGTTCAGGCTCTGGTAAACTGCATCAGGTTGGGTGGTGGTGGGGTTCAAGCTCTGGTAAACTGCATCAGGTTGGGTGGTGTTGGGGTTCAGGCTCTGGTAAACTGCATCAGGTTGGGTGGTGTTGGGGTTCAGGCTCTGGTAAAATGTATCATGTTGGGTGGTGTTGGGGTTCAGACTGGTAAACTTCGTCAGGTTGGGTGGTGTTGGGGTTCAGGCTCTGGTAAACTGCATCAGGTTGGATGGTGTTGGGGTTCAAGCTCTGGTAAACTGCATCAGGTTGAGTGGTGTTGGGGTTCAGGGCAGGCTCTGGTAAGCTGCATCAGGTTGGTTGGTGTTGGGGTTCAGGCTCTGGTAAATTGCATCAGGTTGGGTACCTACAGAAAGGAGATGATGTTCCTGTCATCATCTCTAGCGGACATTCAAAAAGGATACAAAATGGGAGATTCTCTATGCATGACAAGAAGGACAGAAACATATTCACTGTGACCATCCGTAAACTTACACTAGAGGACTCTGGGAAATATGTTTGTGTTGCTGGGACATGGGGAACAGACCACCAGGCCACAGTCAACCTCATCATAGGTAGGCTATGTCACTTCACTTCACAAGTGCTCTGAACTTCAAGTTATTATTCCCTTATCAGGGCATCAGCACACCGGATCCAACAAAGTGCAGAGCACTGCGCTACCTAAATTTTACCCCATTATTTTTCAATACAACCCCACACACAAGCGCTTAGCTCTCTCGCCACTGGCTGACTGTTGATGAGTTAAATAATATTGTTGAATTCGAAAGTGCTCCGTAAAGCTGTCTGGGCCAGTGTTCAGGGGACCTTGGGGGATTACTTGACTGACAGGAATTGATTTTTGGTTTAGTACTTTGCATGTACTGGAAATTATCCAAAAGTTAAATTAAATATTTTTACTCAGTGTTTTAAAATCTCATTTCTCATTCTGTTCTCCCAATGGCCAAGAAACCAGATGCTATCATTTCAACACAAAATACTCATTCAGGTACCCTGATATTGAATTCATAGTTTGCCGTCATTCAAGCATACCCCTGTTCTCTGAGCCTGTGTATGATAGTTGTGTGGCAGTTACCTTCCTCTTCAATATTTTGTACACATGAAATGATGCAAAACCCATGGAAAAAAAAATTACCCAAACCCAAGTTATAGCTTTATTTTGTTATAACATCGACATACATGGCTGTGTGAGCTCTCACCTAATGTTTACAAATATAAATTTATACTTTATGAATGTGTATAAATATAAATTTATATAAATAATAAATAAATACATATTTGTATTTTGGAAGATTGAATGTCACACAAAAATTACTCCAATACAACCATGGTGACGGAAGACTTGAGATGAAAGTGGTTAACTGGATAGCTGTCCAACACAGAGCATAGAGTATGCTTTCAACATTATATTACAGTATTGCTTCCTCACTATCTACTCTATAGGCCTACTATCTCTACGTCTCAGGACGAAGTTTCTCTCTCTCTCTCTCTCTCTCTCTCTCTCTCTCTCTCTCTCTCTCTCTCTCTCTCTCTATTTACAGTAAATACAATTAGAACAACTTCCATTTCCAGATAAACGTCTCAGTTGACTGTGGAGTATATCACAGCTCCATCTCTTTCTTGTCTCTGTGTACTTCCTTGTTTGTCTCCCCCTGCTGGTGGGTCAGTGAATCTCACAGTGGAGTACTGGACAGACTCCTCATCTCTGTCAAAGCGGATTGCAGAATAGTCCACAGAGTCTGGATTCTGATTGGATGGTCGTTTAACATTGGCGTAGATGGTTGAGGCGTCTGTGGAAGGTCTGGCACGGCTGCCAGGATTGACTGTGATGTCAGCATAGTCACATTGGACCTAGGTAAAGGGAATGTAAGGAATATAGGCTAGTCAGAGTTTAGTTTGTCATTTGTCCTGTAAACAATCTTGACATTATTTACACAGTTTTGTTAAGTGATTTGCATGACAATGTAACTGAGTATTGCAGAATAAAGAATAAACAGGCAGGAAAGGTTATAGAAGTGTGTATACACACAAACACACACACACACACGCACACAAACACGCACACACACTGAGGGGTAGAAGAAAGAGAAAGGGGGTGAGAAAGAGAGTTCCACCTGCTGGGTGTTTCTTGAGCTGTCATTGGGTGTGCTTCCACTAGGGGGAACTGTCCACCAAAAAAGGATATTATTTATTATATTGATATGCACAATCATTCTGATCTCAATAAACATAACATTTTTTTTTAAATATGGCATTGGGATTGAAACAAGGCAGTTAATTAAATTAATGAATGAGTGACTGACTGAGATTGACCAGGTAGAGCTTAGATCGGGCCCAAAAAATTGAGCCCGACCCTACCGAAGACCGATTATTTTCTGCTCAAGCCCGGCCCGACCCGAGAGATAACGTGTGATAATGAGCCCGAGACCGATTTAAACCCGACATGTTAAATAGCCCTAATAATGGCCTACTTTTGTAACTGCATGTTCAACAACAATTCCGGATTGATTTACAGACATTTGTTCCGCATATTCTTGAAGCATATTGCCTGTTGACAAGACTTCATATCTGTGTTGAGGTCCACGTCTTTCTGTCATACCTTGTGCTGACACACAGCTGTGCGCACCTCTCATTCACTGAGATTAGATAGGCTACTCATTCATTCATTAGACTGTCATGCTGGCAAATCCACGAAAAAAAAATTTAATAACCAAAAGTTTTCTGGCAATAGACAGAGGTTATAATGCATTGTGCGCTGCAGCGTTTACCTTTATTGTATTCAGAAACACCGTAATTTCTCAAAATGTATCCACTTTCACTTTCGGTTGCCACGCCGAAAGAAGCATGATTTTACTGACAAACAAACTTGATG
>JAODXP020001647.1:0-24128 GCA_027497455.2 Sardinella longiceps | reverse complement strand
TCAGTTATCTGCCCAGGAGGGTCAATCACAACCACTGGAGTCCTGGGAGGGTCTAAGCAGAAAGAAATGTTATAATATTTTTTTTTTTGGTAAGGCTTTATAATAAAGGGTAAGCATGTGTTAATGTTTTAATTACTTTATTACTAATGATTAGTTAATAATATGTGCATGTATATCGGTCATAAAATACAGGTAATGCATTAATATTGGTAACAGAGAACAAATTCACTCACAGCACACCTGAAGAGACACAGACGGGGACCATTTTACAACAAGGTCAACCAAGTGTGACGTCCGACACTGGTATGTGCCACTGTCTTTGGGCCCGATGCTTTTGATGGTGTAAATGTCTTTGGAGTTTTGAATTGTAACGGTATCTTTAAACCAGCTGAAGCTTTTTGGAAATGGACAGATGTTGATGCAGGTTAGAGTGACATCTGTCCCTTCCAGTATAATCCCAGTGGGATTAACGACCAATGAAGTCGGGAAGAGACCTGTGAAATATTAAATGAGAGATATGTGGTGGGATTTTCAAAATAGCCTGTTAGTTGAATAAAGTTAACTTTATTGGTTCTATACTACGACCTGTGAAAGTATAGTATATATTATTGCTGCTATTAAAATAACAAAATTTCACTCCAGTAAGAATTTGGTTAATTTTTAATCCGAGTTAAAAAAAAATGATTAATCATGTGATTGATCAGTTAATTTTGCCAGCACTAATATATACATGTATATATACTATATATAAAGGGTATTAAAGGGTGGAGATCCAGGATAAACTGTTTGAGCAAACTATAGAGAGTTGGAAATACACAATTCAGAAATCCAATTCCCTGTGCTCTGACTTGATTCCCTGTGTTCTGACGGGAGCAGGACGATTAGGCCTTTTGCGTTTAGGCAAGAGTCGTTTAGGCCCCCCTGCCATCATTTAGGCCAACAGACGAGTCATTTAGATCACAGGGAGCAGTCATTTAGGCCGGGCTACAGCAGCTGAAATCTTTGCATCTCCACTTCTTATTATTATTGTACATTCGTTATTATAAGCCATAAATCAGCTCTACTGGTCTGTCTGAGTTGCCTACATATCTATGGTAAATTATTTAATAACCAACTTAAGTGTGGAAACGTTTTTTTTTATCTAATAAATGGTGATTTATAAATTCATAAAATTGTGGAAATAATCATCCGCATTGCGTTAGATTTGCACGGTTTGTGAGAATTGAAATAGTGATTTATAAAATAAGCATTGCATTGTCATCGAAAGATTGACTGATCGTGGAATATCACCCGAGAGAGTGATGCAACGCTGCCCAATACGAAGTGGAAATGGTTGGAAGGTCCCATTGATGTGAATGGAGCATTCTACAGCCAGGGCCGTCGCAACAGGACAGGCAAACCAGGCAATTGCCTGGGGCCCCCGGCTGAAAGTGCCCCCAAAAATTACTGTTTAATCATTTTAGTAGTGTAGTTGATGATGTTTTTCAATAAAATACGACAATTAGTGTGAGCCAATTGTTAGTTCAACACAAATAATTGCATTAATGAAGTTGCTTGAAGATTATATCAATGTGGTTTATGTAGGTGTTTATGGGAGATGAAGCAAACAGGGCATGGGCCCCCCTATGTACCTTAAAACGGCTGTATACAGCATAAAGCTGTGTAATGATACACAATTTGAAGTAGTACATTGGAAATTCTATTTCAGCCTGAACAGGAAAAACACTAAAAGCAAACGACAGTTGTCATAAAGCACTGAATGTTCTCGGTCTACATTGGGTCAATATCCTGTTTCCTGTTCTTCTGTCTACAGCGGGTCAATATCCTGTTTACTACTGAGCAAGAGCAAGAACACTGTGTCCTAACTAGAGGACTAAGCAGAGCTTGGAAGGTTCTCTGTCTACATTGAACCGAACCCTTGCAACGAAGAACCATATAAGTCCATATTTCAAAATTTTGAATAAAGACATTTTAACACATATAAAATGGTAGTAAACCAGTCTGAAATCAGAACCATATATTGAAAAGTGCCTTTATCATATCTAATTAAACAATTCTGGTTTCCGACTTCACTTGGTTCACTTAGTTGTGGTAACACACACACACACACACACACACACACACACACACACACACACACACACACACATTCGCACTTCTGTGTAAACTCTTTGATTGTGTCAGCAAGGCGTTCACCAGTCCTTTCTTCCATGGAAAGGAGATGTTTTGCTTACACTGGTAATGATATATTCACATAATACACTTTGATATACTGCACATATTGACAATAAATAATCTACATACAAAACGCCTGATATTTAAATCCAGTATTTGAAAAGCTAAGATAGCAGAGGTGGCATGTTTGATTTACTGTACCTTGTGCAGTGTGGAGAATCGCCATGGTAACAGTGAGCAGCACACAGTCCACCATCTTTCACCACAAACCCTACAAATTTTATATTTCACACATTATACAAGCTTCATAATGGCCTACGTAATAGCATATTAGTCACAAATCCAATACATTTCATATTTTACACATGATACAAGCTTCAAAAAGGTCCTTCTCAGCAATGGAACAAGTATCAACTTTATTTAATACTACTATCTAGTTGCTCAGGGTATTAAATTCTTAAAAAAAATATATTAAAGTACAAATTATGGTCATAAAATATGGCACTACATCACAATTGATATTTAAATTGCCATTGTCATTCAAGTAACTTTTTTTTTCTATTTTACAATATAAATAGGTAAACAAGCATAATGTTCTAAGTCTCTCACCATACTCAATTACCTTTAGACAGCAGTGACGGACCACCAGGAATAACTGTCGATTGTTTCTTAGTACTGTGCTACACAGAAGGGGAATGCTACTTGTGATTTTATGTGATTTCCCTGGAGCCTTTATTCTTTTGACCACACATAGACTGCGTCATGCTGATGTTATCTTGACTCTTTCATCAGAAAGAGATTACAATCTATTTTCTAAACAGACATGCGGTTATTACACTGACACCTTATGAAGCCAATGAAGTCGGGAAGAGACCTGTGAAATATTAAATGAGAGATATGTGGTGGGATTTTCAAAATAGCCTGTTAGTTGAATAAAGTTAACTTTATTGGTTCTATACTACGACCTGTGAAAGTATAGTATATATTATTGCTGTTATTAAAATAACAAAATTTCACTCCAGTAAGAATTTGGTTAATTTTTAATCCGAGTTAAAAAAAAATGATTAATCATGTGATTGATCAGTTAATTTTGCCAGCACTAATATATACATGTATATATACTATATATAAAGGGTATTAAAGGGTGGAGATCCAGGATAAACTGTTTGAGCAAACTATAGAGAGTTGGAAATACACAATTCAGAAATCCAATTCCCTGTGCTCTGACTTGATTCCCTGTGTTCTGACGGGAGCAGGACGATTAGGCCTTTTGCGTTTAGGCAAGAGTCGTTTAGGCCCCCCTGCCATCATTTAGGCCAACAGACGAGTCATTTAGATCACAGGGAGCAGTCATTTAGGCCGGGCTACAGCAGCTGAAATCTTTGCATCTCCACTTCTTATTATTATTGTACATTCGTTATTATAAGACATAAATCAGCTCTACTGGTCTGTCTGAGTTGACTACATATCTATGGTAAATTATTTAATAACCAACTTAAGTGTGGAAACGTTTTTTTTTATCTAATAAATGGTGATTTATAAATTCATAAAATTGTGGAAATAATCATCCGCATTGCGTTAGATTTGCACGGTTTGTGAGAATTGAAATAGTGATTTATAAAATAAGCATTGCATTGTCATCGAAAGATTGACTGATCGTGGAATATCACCCGAGAGAGTGATGCAACGCTGCCCAATACGAAGTGGAAATGGTTGGAAGGTCCCATTGATGTGAATGGAGCATTCTACAGCCAGGGCCGTCGCAACAGGACAGGCAAACCAGGCAATTGCCTGGGGCCCCCGGCTGAAAGTGCCCCCAAAAATTACTGTTTAATCATTTTAGTAGTGTAGTTGATGATGTTTTTCAATAAAATACGACAATTAGTGTGAGCCAATTGTTAGTTCAACACAAATAATTGCATTAATGAAGTTGCTTGAAGATTATATCAATGTGGTTTATGTAGGTGTTTATGGGAGATGAAGCAAACAGGGCATGGGCCCCCTATGTACCTTAAAACGGCTGTATACAGCATTATAAAAAGCTGTGTAATGATACACAATTTGAAGTAGTACATTGGAAATTCTATTTCAGCCTGAACAGGAAAAACACTAAAAGCAAACGACAGTTGTCATAAAGCACTGAATGTTCTCGGTCTACATTGGGTCAATATCCTGTTTCCTGTTCTTCTGTCTACAGCGGGTCAATATCCTGTTTACTACTGAGCAAGAGCAAGAACACTGTGTCCTAACTAGAGGACTAAGCAGAGCTTGGAAGGTTCTCTGTCTACATTGAACCGAACCCTTGCAACGAAGAACCATATAAGTCCATATTTCAAAATTTTGAATAAAGACATTTTAACACATATAAAATGGTAGTAAACCAGTCTGAAATCAGAACCATATATTGAAAAGTGCCTTTATCATATCTAATTAAACAATTCTGGTTTCCGACTTCACTTGGTTCACTTAGTTGTGGTAACACACACACACACACACACACACACACACACACACACACACACACACACACACATTCGCACTTCTGTGTAAACTCTTCTGATTGTGTCAGCAAGGCGTTCACCAGTCCTTTCTTCCATGGAAAGGAGATGTTTTGCTTACACTGGTAATGATATATTCACATAATACACTTTGATATACTGCACATATTGACAATAAATAATCTACATACAAAACGCCTGATATTTAAATCCAGTATTTGAAAAGCTAAGATAGCAGAGGTGGCATGTTTGATTTACTGTACCTTGTGCAGTGTGGAGAATCGCCATGGTAACAGTGAGCAGCACACAGTCCACCATCTTTCACCACAAACCCTACAAATTTTATATTTCACACATTATACAAGCTTCATAATGGCCTACGTAATAGCATATTAGTCACAAATCCAATACATTTCATATTTTACACATGATACAAGCTTCAAAAAGGTCCTTCTCAGCAATGGAACAAGTATCAACTTTATTTAATACTACTATCTAGTTGCTCAGGGTATTAAATTCTTAAAAAAAATATATTAAAGTACAAATTATGGTCATAAAATATGGCACTACATCACAATTGATATTTAAATTGCCATTGTCATTCAAGTAACTTTTTTTTTTCTATTTTACAATATAAATAGGTAAACAAGCATAATGTTCTAAGTCTCTCACCATACTCAATTACCTTTAGACAGCAGTGACGGACCACCAGGAATAACTGTCGATTGTTTCTTAGTACTGTGCTACACAGAAGGGGAATGCTATTTTTGATTTTATGTGATTTCCCTGGAGCCTTTATTCTTTTGACCACACATAGACTGCGTCATGCTATGCTGACTCTTTCCTCAGAAAGAGATTACAATCTATTTTCTAAACAGACATGCGGTTATTACACTGACACCTTAAGCTACAATCCTACACATACACATTTTATAAACTTGATAAAACTCCAACTCACTGGCGATACAATTATATCAGCTACACACGCTTCAAGTTCACATATAAATTTGAAGAGCGTTTTGTATTATACTTTGTCAATTTGTACAATACCCATCTCGTTGCTCAGTATACCATAAGATACAGTGAATCCTTAAATCGGCACAGTTACTGATTTTATTACTGAATTTTGAAAGTATAAATATTTTGAGTCTCACCATGTGTGATTATCTCTTGACAGCAGTGATGCCACAACACCAAATGACTGTCCCATATGGTTCATTCTCATATAAATATCACAGGAAGAATACTTAACACCTTAACAAGGACATACTTCAGCGCTTGGTTCTTTTAATGTCAGGCAATATTTAGAACCATGACAGCTGACAGCATGACAACCATGTCAAAGTTTTTTTTTTTTTTTTTTTGTATGCTATTTCTTTACTTACTCACTCATTCCTTTCGGAACTTAGGGCATTGATGAAGAGTTTCCAGCCTAGTCTGTCTTGTGACATTTTCTCTAGCTGTTTCAGGCTATTTTTTATGCCAATCTTTAAAAGGCCTATAAGCCTCTCTCTGTTGATAATAAAGACATAATAAAGACCGTACACTGGAAATCAAATAGCCACACATCAGTAAAGGTGGTAGAAATGCAGGAGAGAGAGAGAGAGAGAGAGAGAGAGAGAGAGAGAGAGAGAGAGAGAGATGCGAGAGAGAGAGAGAAAGAAAGATGCAGAGAGAGAGAGAGAGAGAGAGAGAGAGAGAGAGGATGCAACTGGACGGTTGCCAAGACAAGACACTTCGCCCAAATTTCAGTTGAAGGGGTTTCCATGACGGCATTTACCAGTAGTGTGTGTGTGGACTTACCAGTCTATAAAAAGCTGCTGTTTGTGATGTTCAAATTATTTCCATGGTTACATACTCACTACAGGTTCATATATCGCATCAGATGTGGTTTTAGCACCAACTGGCCTAGTTCAGCTTCATGTTATTTCTGTGCTTCCTTTTATCTAAAACACCAATTCATCACCCAAATAAAAACATTGACGACCTGTATGTGTATGTAATCTGTATATAATCACTAAAAATATATTGTAAAATTGATATTGGCTCTGTGTCTCTGTTGTATTAAATAATCCCATCCAACAATCACCTTAAAGGGATATAAGTGGTCCTTAGTCTGAAAAAGTTTGAGAACCACTGCCTTAAAGGGATATCCCACCTTTTTATGAAAATTGACTATTCACCCTCTTACCTGGAGTTACATATATGGGTTAAAGCATTTTGGCCTCAGTGGATGCATTTTCCTTGTCTGCGTGAGGATATATGAAGGGGGACGTTAAATGGAGAATCAAGTTTCAAATGAATATTCCGAGATATCTTTTAGGATTAAATCAGCTTCCTTCGTGTCTTGTGCAGCCTGTAGACATCAATTTAATTTTACCAGACCCATTATGGCTCTGACTATTACTAGAGCCGATATGTGAGCTTGCTAGCTATTCAATATTTTAATTTCTTTAAATGCACAAGGAGGAGATAAGCTGGTGTGATAGCAATTCTCCAGGCGCTTTGCGCTCTTCGTTCTTAAAGGCAATGAGAGATTGATCATTGGTTATGTCTGCATTACACCCATGATTAATAAGGCATCCTAAGTCCAACCTTTTTGAACGGCGCGAACTTAACTTTCTGCGCTGTGAAAATAGCAAAATGCCGCCGGCACGCCCCCAAAACCATATGCGCCATCCGTCAAACAACATTTGACATTGCGTCGTCAAAATAGAGCCCTAGATGTCGCCAACGGCGTCATCCAATCAAATTCCCTCTGGCTTGTTACTAGACGCACAGGCTGATATATAATTGCCGCCGCTAGTACGTTTACATTTCTAGGCTAGGAAAACACATGTACTGAGACCAAAATCCATGAAATATCAGGGTAAAATCCGTTGAATGTCAGGGAAAAGGATAGATGAATGAATTTTAAAAAGGAGTGAATCCTCTGTACTTCTGTTTGCATCTGGTGCATTAACGGACGAGGGACAACTTTGATGAAAGGGAAGGATGACCTGGAGCAGCACAAATGGTAGATAGATTAATCAATATTTCTGTGAGACATTGCTGAAAATTGTTAGCCTAGAACTCTAGACACACTCTAGTGGTAGCAAATTGAATTTGCTCAGCGACTACGTCTAGGGATGAGCCATAGCTCAGACCTTGATTGTGTCTGAGATGTTTCTGAGTTGTTTACGCTCTAAGTTATATTCAGACATTGTGGTGTTTACCCAATCACAACGTTATATCTGGACAGGGAGGTATTGGGAGGGCTTAGCGTTGTTTGAATCGCTTGGTAGTTACTAGTTTAGTTAGTAGCTTATTAGTTTTAGCCGGGGGTCTATGACTCATCGCCAGAATATATATTCATGTGACAGTCTGGCATGTCAGGCTCGAAAGTTGTCACCTGGTAGATTGAAAGACTTTGAGGCGACATATCAGTCATAGTCAAACAATGATTTTAATACTTAAGCTTTTATAGTCTGGCTTGTCAAAATACACTCTAAGCCCACACCAAAGCAGAATAACATCGGCGACCTGTCATCATAGCATTTTTCACAGAAAATTGTCCCAAAGGACTCAGAAAAAATAAGAATGACAGGCACACACGGATGTACACAAAAATGGTTAAAAAAACCAACTTGTTTGAACAAGTGACAGGTAGATTTGGAAGATCTGATATCACCAAGTAATTAAGAGTCCAGGATCAATGTCAAACTTGTTGTCCTGGATCATTGGGTTAGGTTTAGGGTTAGGAGTAAGGTTAGGGTCAGGCTTAGAGTTAGGGATAGACTACATTGATCCAGGGCAAACAAGTTTGACATTGATCCTGGACTCTTAATTACTTGGTGATATCAGATCTTGCGGTAGATTTCCACCCCTCTGGGATGTTAGGGGCAACAGATGATGTATACTAATGTGTACAGTATACTGCTGTAACATATATTGCAACTAATGTGTACTGTACTGTATTTAAAGCCCCAATGTGTAGCCTTCGAGAGAAATTAAGCGTAACGCAACGCAAATTACGTTTACATCTACGGAAGCCTGCATGCGGATGTCGGTCTATTGTCAGTCTATAGCAAAAACGCGAACGATATGACCGCTTTCAGCTTCCGTATTCCAAGATGGCGGCAATACATGGAGAGTCTACCCAAGTTAATGTGCGTGGAAATGCGAAATTTCAAGCCAATACGGACATAGGGAATTCATAGTGGTGGTTAATATTTATGAGTAAGGACAAGCTTGTCAACAGGTAAAGCATATTTTGATATTGAACAGTAAAAACGTTACACATTGTACATTTAAGTCATGTAAGTTTGTATGGCATTCTCTATGGAATACAATGAAGGCTGTGCTGTGCCTGCCCTCCCTCTCAATCATACTACAGTAACAGAAATATGCGTTTTATTACACGTCACAGTTAATAAGGATCTAACCCCACACGTAGATATGTGTGGAAAAAAAAAAGTTCAACTAAAATGTTTTTAAAAAAAGCATTTACAGGTCATCTACATTTCTGTAATTCAGATGGGGCTTCATGCTCTGCTAAGCTGTGTCAGGTATTGGCCTGCATCAGGTTTGATTGTGTTGGGGTTCAGGCTCCGGTAAACTGCATCAGGTTGGGTGGTGTTGGGGTTCAGGATCTGGTAAACTGCATCAGGTTGGGTAGTGTTGGGGTTCAGGCTATGATAAACTGCATCAGGTTGGGTGGTGTTGGGGTTAAAGCTTCGATAAACTGTATCAGGTTGGTTGGTGTTGGGGTTCAGGCTCTGGTAAATTACATTGGATTTAATGGTATTTGTGTTCAGGCTCTGGTAAACTGCAGGTTGGATGGTGTTAAGGTTCAGGCTCTGGTACACTGCTTCAGGTGGGATATTGTTGGGGTTCAGGCTCTGGTAAACTGTGTCACAATGGGTGGTGTTGTTCAGGCTCTGGTAAACTGCATCAGGTTGGGTGATGTTGATGTTCAGGCTTTCGTAAACTGCATCAGGTTGGGTGTTGCTGGGGTTCAAATTTTCATAATCTGTACATCCATTTCCATCATCCTAAAGTGAATACAGAAAGAAATAGTGTTGATGTTCAGGCTCTGCTAAACAGCTTGTTAGGTTGTGTTGGGTTTCAGGCTGGGTAAGTGGTAAAGTGCATCAGGTTGGATAGTGTTGTTCTAAAACGTGTGTCCACGGTTTTACTGGCAGGCCTAAATGGTGGTAAGACTACAAGATCAGCTTTTTAGTACACTACAGCATGAATTTGCCCAAAGGTTTGTACTGCAAAATTAAGAAACACATGCTGACCTGTTTATCTTCTTGCCTAGCATTGGTACGTTTGTATCTGTTGAAACAACATATTAATAATAAACCACAAAGCATTGGTCTTAAATTTAGCCAAAACTAATTCAGGCCATGCAAAAAGTGAAGTTTCCCTACCTCAACCAGCAAAATGTGGTGAGGATACACCCCAACACAGCAAAACCACACAATGTTACTCCAAATCCTGCCAGTCCCTCCTGAATTTCAACGAGATGATTCTGAGTGCACGCAGGCTGTAAGGAAGTTCAACAAATGTTTGTGTCAAAATGTGACTTTTCTTATGTTGCATTACATATTAGTCGCCACTAGATGTCCATTTTTCTAACTATGGATTAGAGTTTATTATAGGTCTTTCCATATTGGTACTTCTTACAAAGCCTCTGCGAATGTAAAAGCCAGGCCTTTTAGATTTTATTTTATTTTTATTTTGTCTGCATTCGAATAAATAAATAAATAAATAAATAAATAAATAAAATAATAATAAGAATAATAATAATAATAATTATAATTATAATTATAATTATAATTATAATTATATTTATATTTATATATATATATATATATATATATATATATATATATATATATATATATATATATATAATCTTTAGTGTTGTCACTGTATGTCCACAAAATCAGTATATATATATCATTTAATTTCATTTCATTCATGTAAGCTTAAGAACATGTATAATATCGAAACAGATTGCTGAGCAACTATTCAACACATACACAAAACCCATAATTCAAAGTATTTAAGTGGCAAATGTGGAAGAACTCTTGGCTGAAGGTGAGCTATGCAAATTGGCATCCTCACATACAATACAGTAAGGCCTTATTCTTACCCCACAAATAAAGTACATGAGCATAGAGTATGAAAAGTACAGATGATAAACCTAGGCTTATCGTATAAGTGCTCTTTGCAATGAATGCACACAAATATATTTATTATATTAATTTATTTAGCTCTAATCAGATTGTTTTGTGTTGTCTTAATTTATTTTTACATGGTTATAACATTAGAATTGCAGTTTGATAGAGATTATTTGGAAATGATTACAACAATATAACAACATAATTTTTGCATGTTTCTTAATATGGATGTAGAGCAGAGGTGTCAAACTCATTTTTGAGGGACACATGAGCAATGGAATTTTTCTCAGAGGGCCGACCTGCCAAAGGCTGCTATGCATAATGATGTGGCCTTTGAAGCGAGGCTACGAACGAGATTCCGAGCAAAAAAGGGGGCGTTCCTCATGGAACCTCGTTCGAGGTCTGTCTCTTTTCCTTAAAAAGCACGTGACCAACCAAATGTGAGACCTCACATTCTGTGTACACGTCAGTGGCTCATTTCGAGTGTTGCTCCCGCTGAAAAGGCGTCAGATCCTCGCCTGCGTATTGAGTTGACGTTTGGTGTTTGTGAGAGGCAGGTTGTGCGTGCGTTGGCTTGTGATGCTGGTTGTTACAGCAAATGCTGCAAACGTAGCAAATAAATGAGAGATACTTAGACAACATTTCATACTAATGATTGCACATTTTGTATGTAATGTCAGATTGATTGGTGGACCGTATTTATGACAACTAAAGCCTACGGGAATCTCTGAATAGAATGTTTGAGACATAAACGGCAGAGCTGAGAATTCAATCAAAATATTTCTAGAGATGGTGTTATCAGTATTTTCAGCCCATTATTTAATTCATTAAACATGGTATACACAAAATAAATATGTTGAAAAGGGAAAGTAATTTTTTTTCTTCCGGAGGGGTTCTATCCAAATCTTATGTTTGTAATCGAGCTTCTATTGAGCACTCTGAAGTGCAATTTACCGTGCTGTTCGCGGCATCGGTTTCTGTAGGCTTCAGAGTTTATTTAGTGTTCCCATTTGTGGTCTTAGAGCAACCTCCTGTGGCCAAGCTGTGTAACAGCAGTGTTTTTTTTTTTTTTTTTTTTTTTACATTAGTCTCAATAGCAGAGCATTACAGAAGGTTCTCAGTGTTATTTGCTTTGAACAGCAATTTATCACTATTGTTAATGCTGTATGTGCAAGTAGGCTAAGTTATTTACTAATTATGTACATACAGATGTATCTATTTGATTGATTCATAGATTTACAGTGTTTATTATGAACAGATTATTTCACAACACGGTATTAAACATTCTTTATTATTTACAGAAAACCACATGTATCCACACACATACACAAATGTAGGCCTACACGCTCTCTGATTAATTACCCTGATATTATATATTATTATTATTATTATTATTATTATTATTATTATTATTATTATTATTATTGTAGTAGTAGCCTAGTAGTAGTGCAAATTATATTAGTATACTGGTCTGTTGCAGTTTTCCATGCACTTACACTAGTTTCATAAGAAGTCTTGCGTTCATTTAATTTGATTGATAAGCATTAAAATAATATTATTTCCAGATACACACATGCACACACTCTCACACTTTTATAATCATTCATTGGTTTAGGCTTCAACTGGTTTAAGTATGCATTTATTTATACAGAACATCTAAAAACAACTGCAGTCAAGCCAAAGTGCTGAACAAGAAAAGGTTAGCGAAGCGTGACCACATTTACACAAACCAGAGCCTACATCTACGAGGCTAATTTAGGCTGTTATATTTCCCTTTGGACAGCAGGTGACACTAGAGAGAAAGATCTCATGAGCTCTCGGGTAATGAGCCTTTTGGTGAGCCTTTGCGCTGGAAAGCCTCATTAACTCATGAAGCCTTGCTTTGCCATCTTTAACCAAGAGAGTAGAAGCACTGCGTAGGAACAAATAGTTTATAAAAAGCTTTGCTGTGTATCACAAATTCACATCTGTGGTAAACAGACTGATGTGCGCGTGGTCGTCCCAGTTTTAAGCCTCGCTGTAGTATGTGGTTTGAGGGTGGAACTGAGTGCAGATTCGCCTAGCAGTAAAAGAAGTGCGCTTGTTTGAAAGGCCCCCTAAAGGCCCCCTTATTTTGTTGTAGATAAAGTTTGATGTTTGTCCAGATTTACGTATAGGCCTAAGGGTGATGAAATAAATATTGTATTTGTTTGAATGTCATGTATTTAACTTAGTATACTATGTTCTTATTGCTTGGCTCTTGCGATAAGAGGACACTTTATGTTTGATTAAGGATGTTATTCTCTGTCCACATCTTTAAACTTGATTATGTGTGTCTTATAAGCCTATGAGGGCTCAGCGGTGGTAGTGCAGTGGTGCAGAAGCCTGAATAGTAAGGAAATAGTCTGGAAGGCATGGGTGTGAATCCCTTGAACACTTAACTCTAAATTGCTCTAGGGGAGACTGGCCATGAGAAGTGTAAATCGCTTTGGATAAAAGCATCAGCTAAATAAATAAACACAAGAAAAAAAACTTCTACTACAGTACCTGTTAGCTAGGTAGTGAGCCTGTGAGTCAGGCTAAGGCCCTGTCTGTCTGTGTGACTTCATGTGCTACATTATGTGCAACTAAACCACACTGTAAACCTACAAATGTCACTCATTTGGGTTGGGAATCAGAGAGTATAGCACGATACTGTATGCACAGTGCACACCTGTACATCTCGTTCACATTGGAAACTACATGTTGTGCCACTATGTTGTGGAGTCCCATCTAGAGCTGTGGTTCTCAAACTGTGGTTCACGACCAAGCTCAGGTGGTCCGCGAATTGATTACGAGAAAAATATGTTAATTTAGCTTGTGTCATTATTTGAAGGCCAAAGATTAGTTGTTCACTGAATATAAGAAGTACAACTGTATTTCACTGTTTATTAAAGCATTTGAAGTGCATACTCTATAAATGACTTGGTTAAAGGGTAGCAGCAGATGACTTGGCGAGGGGGCGTGAGGGCAGGTGGTCCCTGAAAAACATTTTTTGGGCAAAGTGGTCCTTGGTCTGAAAAAGATTGAGAAACACTGATCTAGAGCAGCTTGGTGCTTGCCCAGATTGCCCCAGCCACAAGTGGGCTCTTGGAGTTCAGCCTGGAGTCTGACCTGTGGTCATTTCCTGAACCCCAACCACATGAATTACGTTCAATACCACAACCAGAGATGGTAGATATGTAGAGCAAGATAGTTCATGACAAACCACTTTCTGGAACCAGGATCACATGGAGGATGGGGTCTTTAAACACCATTTTATGAAATTGGGCTATTCATCCCCTTACTTGGTGTTGCATATGTGGATAAATATGGTATGGGATGTTTTTTTTTTTTTTTTTCGTTCTCCAGTCTGCGCAACTGCGCATGAGTTCGGTAAAGGCTTTGCGGACTTTTGAATGTAATGGGAAGCAAGCACTGACCTTACAATGTGAGAAGTTGACAATGTCTCTCTCTATCTCTCTCTCCCGGACCTCTGGCTGAATGTTATGCATAACGGTGAACTGGCACTTATTAATTTCGGTGAATATGCTACTTGCGCGAAATCTTCAATAAAGTTTACATCATGCGCAGCATGATCGGAATAGCCTGGTTAAAGCAATATCTAGGAGAGAGGTTGACCTAGGGAGAGCCGCGCATTATCTTACTATCTGGAGCTACAGTAGGCCTATGTTTGGCTTTATTGAAGTAGGCTGAAACCGAAACAAGCAAGCGGCCACATTTTCAGTGGCATTGTAACGGAGTGTGTCCGTTGGGTGGTAGACTCAAGGCATGAAAACGGAATAATGCAGATGTCTTTCTTTTATTTTATATTATGCCACCGGCAGGGGTGCATAACATAACAAATTAACAAACAAACTAAACAAACAAAACACTGATCAAACTGAAAATAATCAGGGGCAAGGCCCACAAACTAGGCAATATAACATACCATCATTAGATCCTCTCGCGTCAGAGGCAAACCCCGACTGTTACGCACGGTAACTATCGGTCACAACCAAATCATGGTTTACAATCAATTAAGACATTGATTTGTGTTTACAACCTATACATTGCAACTGCGCAAGCATACCGTGCCCCTTTATCATCAGAGAACATAATAACAGCATGCCAATAAGGCAATAACACAAAAAGAAAAGATGATCAAAAACACCCCTGTAACAAGCGCTTAGCGCGCTCGCAACTCCATAAAAAGGTTCCACCTCCCATAGCTCGGTTTGATCCCCGCTTATGATAACTTTATTTAATTATACTATTGTATTGTCAGAGCCCCCACAGATGTTTGAGTTTGCTGCTTTCATGGGAGCCAGACCTCTCTCTATGGGAGCTCAGCTCCCACTGGCTCCCACCTAACTCGAACCCTGCTTTCGCCCATGTGCTATTTCCAAAACAGGAAATGGCACATAGACCAACGTCAATTTTATTGGATACTCTCTGAAAGCAAAGTCATTATACAGATCAGAATATCGCTATAATGCACCCAGCTTGCTTGCCCCATGACAAGAAGAAGAAATAGTTGTCAAAAAGTAGTCTAGAACCTCAAAATATAATAATTTTATTAGGGAAATCTTTCATTATTAAAACAACTGAAATAAATGTACTAAACATTGAAAGATTTAAAAATTATGCAAGGCTATATTACACATTGGAATGCTACATGGGATGGGACATCAGAAAAAGGTCTTATGCAAGCAGATGGGCAAAGATAGAGCAAAGGGAAGGATGGAAAAAATAATGAATTTCAAAGATCATCCCCTTTCACAGTGGAAAACATGTACCTTTGTGGTGGTGTTGTGGTTGTTTTTGGAGTGTGCGTGTGTTTGCGTGTGGGTGTGTGTGTGTGTTTGGGTGTGTGTGTGCCGTTTGCATGTGTGTGATTCTTTGTTTTTGTTTTTTTGTTTTCTTTTCTTTCTTTGGTAATGGTGTGGGGGGTGATCTCTTGGGATTGCAGGTGGGGACTATGTTGTCTGTATAAGATACTTAGCTTGCTTCTTTGTAAAAATATCAAAAGTTACTTATTTATTGTCTTTCACCGTCTTAGGAAAAATGAATGATGGAAAAAGTAAGACAGAAAAAAAGAAGGAGAAGAAGAAACAATAAAATAATAATAAAATAATAATAATTAAAAAAAAAAAAAAAAAATGATGACACAATGGTCCCTGGTAGGGGTGGTGGTGGATGGGATTTAAAAAAAAAAAAAAAATGGTTGGTTGGGAACATGGAAGGCATTGGCATGAATGACCATGATAGACACACACTGAGTAATGTTTGTTTTGTAGCCACCACATAGCTGCTCATATTGCATGGATGTGGATGGACCTCCAGGCACTTCTGTTATACTCCATGCGGTGGTATACTTGAAAATGGCTTGTGCTAACGTACTGTGGCTAATTTTGTATTACAGCGAGAATGTTGATTACACAGTATGAACATATTACCTGAGACATATTCTATGGCAAATATCAAGTGCTGGTATTATTATGGTGACATGACAACACTCTGCATAAGACACTCCGTATGCTTAGCCCTTATTTCACCAATTGTGGAGACAATTAGTCATGTAGAATTTACCACCACATAAAGTCAGGGGGAGGCCATAGAGATTTATGTGAATATCTAGACGAATGCTTCCAAAAAGTTTAATTTGAATTAAGGCCCTGGTAAATGGCATCTCAGGATGGTGTTGGAGTCTTAATCAGCATCAGGTTAAATCATGTTAGTTAGATGCATTGGATTAGTTGGTGTTAGGGTTCAGGTTTGTGTATACTGCATCAAATTGGGTGGTGTTGGGGTTCAAACTCTGGTAAACTGCATCAGGTTGGATAGTGTTGGGGTTCAACCTTTGATAAATTCTATCAGGTTGGTTGGTATTGGGGCTCAGGCTATGGTAAACTGCATCAGGTTGGGTGGTGTTGGGGTTCAGGCTCTGGTAAACTGCATCAGGTTGGGTGGTGTTGGGGTTCAGGCTCTGGTAAACTGAATCAGGTTGGGTGGTGTTGGGGTTCAGGCTCTGATAAACTGCATCAGGTTGGGTCGTGTTGGGGTTCAGGCTCTGGTAAACTGCATCAGGTTGGGTGGTGTTGAGGTTCAGGCTCTGGTAAACTGCATCAGGTTGGGTGGTGTTGGGGTTCAGGCTCTGGTAAACTGCATCAGGTTGGGTGGTGTTGGGGTTCAGGCTCTGGTAAACTGCATCAGGTTGGGTGGTGTTGGGGTTCAGGCTCTGATAAACTGCATCAGGTTGGGTGGTGTTGGGGTTCAGGCTCTGGTAAACTGCATCAGGTTGGGTGGTGTTGGGGTTCAGGCTCTGGTAAAAATGGAAGGCACTGGCAGGTGTAAACTATGGTAATATAAAGAAGAGCAGCTGTTATAATCACCCTATAATGACGTGGAATACTCAGAAAAACAGCCTTCCAAGCATGCTTCCTCGACTTTGAGAAACACTCACAGACAGTGTGTCATATAGTACAAAAGTGCATATAAGGTTGGAGACAAAAATATGAAATGCCTAAAGCTCACCTGTTTGTCTTTCAATCTGGTATGAGCGTGTCTACAGTGATATCTAGTGGAATAGCATTAAAAAAAAAATTAAAATTGATTTCAAACTGTTACTTAATAGTAAAGTTATTGAGAATAAATGAAGTTCCCCTACCGCATACACCAGTATGGTATGAGGGTACAGACAAGCACAAACACACCACATAATATAATGCCAAACCCAATCAGTGCACCCTCAGGGGGATCCATTCTGTTTCACAATGGCTGTATGGGACTTAAAAAAAAAAAAAAAAAAAATAGTTTTCTTATTTCACATTTTGTTAAACGTCCTTCATGTTTCAGATCGTATCTTGTTCTATACACACTGTATACTAATTCTGTACCATACAAAAGTCATAAACCTTCAGCTAGAGAAAATATATATTTCTTGGGTAGAGTAGCTTTTATTTATGAATTCATCTCTACATTTTGTCTTTGAAGTCTCTTCTTTTAATGAAAGTAAAGCCATTTAAGAATAAACATTTAGGCTTTCAAGATTCAAGTTTATTTGTCCCCAAAGGGGAAATTAGGTTGTAGCAGGTATTAAAACATTCAGAACATACGCCAGATAATAAAGACAAAATAAAGACAGGGACTGTAAAGGCCATAAGATATAAGATAAGACATAACAAATATGACATAAAAAGAATAAGATAAAAGATCAGATCAAAACATGGAGATATCAGTCCAATGTGCAAAGATGCAAAGTGCAGGAGGAAGCATTAATTGTGCAAATTTAACAAATTTATGGCTGTGCAAATAAAGGAGCATTTATATCTTTTGGTCCTATGAGTGGGAACTCTAAACCTTCTGCCTGATGGCAGAAGTTCAAACTCCCCATGGAGAGGGTGATCCACACAGTCTACAATTGAAAGCGCTTTCCTTCGGACATGGTGGTTAAACAGTTCGCAAAGAGGAGTCTGCTTTTCCCCTATGACCTTCGCAGCCACCGTAACAAGTCGGCCCAGCTTGTTACGTTCAGCTTTAGAGTCTTTAACAATTTAAAAGCACCATTTGCACCATATGTACTTCCTGTAACAACACGCCTTAGTTGTTGTAAAATTCATTAATGCATTTAACAGATGCTTTTATCCTATTTTATAACCTATGGTCTTAAATGACTTGTTGCATATGTACAGTATATACACGTTGTTACTGTTTATCTTGACTACTTCACTCACCACAGACCACAGACTTTGAGCATTCAGTTTGCCGTGGCTCCCTGACCTAAATTAATGTAGGCCTGTATGCAAATAAAAAAAATATTAAGTCATCTGCAAAGTGTCAGCACATTTTCTCATGGTTACGATTTGTCATACAGTAAGTTATGAAATAAGTACATAGTCTACAATAGATCTTTACGTGCTTATGAATTTTTCATAATACTTGGTAAAAAAATGAACGAACTCAATGCTGAAATTGATTGACATTCTTATTGACATCTCAAGACTAATGCTATTATGGATTCTTAACCGTAATGACTGTTGAGATCAAAACTAAAGCTTCTAATAGTTTTTCGAGTCTTACCGTGGTGATTACTGCTGAAATCAAGACTAAAGCTTCTAATATATTTATGGAGACTTACCGTGATGAGTGTTGAGTTAAGACAGGAAAGATCACTGTACACTGAAGACTGGCAAATAGGAAATGACACCTTTCAAGCTTTTCGGCAGGTGAGGTGGTTTACTGGCTTTCACAAAAAAAAAAACATTTACCCAAAACTAGAGTGATGTCCAAATTCAAAGTTTATTTGTCACACACGTAATCATGATAGTGCACAGTTTGCAGTGAAATGTGGGACTGGTAGAATCCAGAGTGTGCAGTTAAATGTTAAATCTTATTCTTATTGACATCTCAAGACTAAATCTAATCGTATATGGTTTCTTAACCGTAATGACTGTTAAGATCAAAACTAAAGCTCCTAATCGTTTTTCGAGTCTTAACCGTAATGACTGTTGAGATCAAGACTAATCGTATATGGATTCTTATACGTAATGACTTTTGAAATCAAAACTAAAGCTTCTAATCGTTTTTCGAGTCTTACCGTGGTGATGACTACTGAAATCAAGACTAAAGCTTCTAATATATTTATGGAGTCTTATCGTGGTGATTACTGCTGAAATCAAGACTATAAAGCTTCCATTATATTTATGGAGTCTTACCGTGGTGAGTGTTGAGTTGAGACAGTAAAGATCACTGTACACTGAAGATTGACAAACAGGAAATGACACCTTTCAAGCTTTTCGGCAGGTGAGGTGGTTTACTGGCTTTCACAAAAAAAAACATTTACACAAAACTAGAGTGATGTCCAAATTCAAATTTATTTGTCACACACATAATCATGATGGTACACAGTTTGCAGTGAAATGTGGGACTGGTAGAATCCAGAGTGTGCAGTTAAATGTAAATAATATGAAAATAATAGCTAAATATTTACATTAATAATTGTGCACAGGTTCAAATAAAATCTATTGTCATTAATAAGATTAAAGAGGCTAAGGAAAAGAGTTTTCTTTTTCACCATCAACCAAGAGTTTCTTATTCAACTTACAATTTAATTGAGGAGTCAGATCAGAACATGTCTGATCTGGAGGGCATTCACTGATGTGGCCTACATAGTGCAGTGTGCCATCTGCTGGAGGCAAAGTAAATGACCCTATGATATCCTTTTCTCTCACAGTGAACATGAAATGATATTTATATATTGCTAAATTATTCAAAAATGATTCTACTTTGAATATTCTTGTTTGATGTTGAAATGTAACACAATTTATTTTAGAGCTTTCCAAATAGGTTATGCAAAACTGAAACACTACAACAGTTTATTTCAGAGCTCTCCACATCTCCTCCAATATTTACAATTATAAATTGCAAATATACCATATTGGGGAGAAAAAATAATGACAAAAAGGGTTTGCATGTTATTGGAGTTCTTGCACACCACTGCATTAGGATGGATGGTGTTGGGTTCCATGCTGTGGTAAACTGAATCAGATTGGGTGGTGTTGGGGTTCAGGCTCTGGTAAATTACATTGGATTTAATGGTATTTGTGTTCAGGCTCTGGTAAACTGCAGGTTGGATGGTGTTAAGGTTCAGGCTCTGGTACACTGCTTCAGGTGGGATATTGTTGGGGTTCAGGCTCTGGTAAACTGCGTCACAATGGGTGGTGTTGTTCAGGCTCTGGTAAACTGCATTTAGATTGTAAATTATTTCCTCCTTAGTTATCATTCAGTTATCGTCCACAATATTCTAATATCAAAGACAAAAAAAAAGTGAGTGAAGTTAATCCCAATCATGTAAACATCTCAAATCTCAAGTGACCAACCCTGATGTGACGATTGCCAGCTTTAGCAACACCAACCTGCATGATCCTATCTTCTGAGCTGAAGGCTGTCATTTTCCTCCTGAGGGAATAAACAAAGGTATGAGATGCAAGAGAGATCTCGGCCACATTTGGCTGTAAAGCAACCGTATCCCAATGCTAGGGCTGAGATGGTTGTTTCCCTACTATTTCTCTTTAGTCATGAATGATGGCTTAAAGCTGTATTCAGCAAGTCTACGTAATTCCAAGACTTAGGCAAAAAAAAAACAAAAAACAAAAAAAAAAACTCTCTGGTCCCTCCCCCAGTCTCGATATGCTCCTCAATTGCCTCTCAAACCCCTCCCTCGCTATAGCACGTTGTCAGCGGTTTGCTTACAGCTGTGATTGACAGGCAGCTCTGCCTCCCTCTGAACCTGATTGATGGAAGTCTACAGGGAGCGCTGGATTTTTGCAAGCACAATTACAGGGTTTAGATGGAGCTAGAGAATTCTGATTTTTTCTCTAAATAGCCTTTTTCATGTACTACTTCCAGAATAATTCTACAAAATTTGACTTTAAAAGAGTTGCCGAATACAGCTTTAATTATCATGATGTTTTGGGTTCATTGTCTCTTATATTGCTTCCCCTCAGTATGTAAGTGATAAAAATGTTTCTACAATCGCAACCTCTGATCAATTTTTAGTCAGCATGTTTGCTGTTTACCTCCAGTACTTCAGGCCAGCTGTTGTCATCACAACCATTAAAGTGCAGGCAAGCGCAACTAGAGCAGCTCTCCACACCTCAGACCCTGCAAATGGTTAATGAGACAAAAATGAACAATGTTGTTAGTAAGGGTTGGAATTTACTTGCTGTTGGATCAAGCGTAAGTGTACAGTATGCACCCTCTTGCGCCCTCTGTCTGTAGACATTAACCTTTAACCCTGGGTGGGGTGGATGGTGTCTTGAAGGCAACTCTGCCTGGATTGAGGACTTAAGAGACCAAAGACCACTTGAAACACACAATAGTCAAGTCTCCACTTGGGGCAGACCACGGTAACATCAAATCCAAAAATCCCCTGCGTTGTTCACTATGGGCGTGATTGACACATTAAATGACTGCAAAATATACATGGCTGCCATGCTACACGCATGCATGCCTTTATGCTTTAATTCTTATGTGTGTTTGAGTGGACTGATAAGACCCTGTAGTGTATATGGAATATTACTTGGTACTTGGTTTTTGTAATGTCTGCATCACAAACAACTTGTCAACTTTACATTTACTGAAAGACACTTGATGTGTGTCATGTCATGTCATTGTTTTGTCAACTATCTGAAAGAAACATGTTACCAATCAATCTATTCTTTACCTGGCAAGAAGACTCCAACTGTAGGTGAAGTCTGGAACCCGATTCTATTCTTAGCTTCACAGTGGTAAAGTCCAGCAGTGGTGGAGGTCAGATTGAAGGTGATGGTCTCTCCTGAACCTACTGCGGTAGTTTCATCACTGGGCCTAGTTCTTCTGTACCAGGTGTAGTTCTCAACTGGTGGGTTGGCATCACTAGTGCAGGTCAAAGTCACTGAACTTCCCTCTAATAGGTCATCATCAGTTTGACTAATCCACGCTGATGTCTTCTTAGGTGAGTCTAATTGAAAAATGAAGACACATTGAGACCAATAGATTATTCCTAAGTGCAGAGGAGTATAGCACCATTATAGGCCCTATGCACAAGCAGTGGCTATGACCCCCCCAGTGGGGCGTCCACTGGAATACAATTCCAGACTCCTCAAGGGATCTCCCCCCTCTTGGGGCCCTAACAGTCCCTCTTTCTCCTCCACTATGACCACCTGCTTAAGGTTGTCTATAGACAATAGGCTACCCTATGGTTCAAATGGTTAATGGACTCTATATGGGTTCTATATACAGCACCTTTCTACTACTACTGGCACTGAGTGCTTTCACATTCACACATTCCTAAGTGCCCATTCACACCATGGCCCTGACTATCAGCAATGTGCCAACCTTACCACTGGGTTCAAACATTCTAAGAAAGGAGATTTTTTGTTATTTGTGTTTTCTACTTACACCGAACATCGAGATGAAAATGTCTTGATTCACTGCGGCCAAGTTGGTTTTTCACCACACAGTAGTAATATCCAGTATGCCAGGAGCTGATGTTGCTGATGCTGTAAGTCTGCTGCAGTGCAACCTTAGGTGTCGCTACTCTGCCAAGCTTCCTGTACCAGGTGTATTTCTCCACAGGTGGTTTAGCGTCACTGATGCAGCTCAGAGTCACTGAACTACCCTCCAATATGGTACCAGAGGGACTGACAGACACTAAGGTATACTTTGGGGGGTCTAGAAGGAAAATATTTGAAATAGGATTGTCCTAATGAAGTATAGACTTAGGAAAGTAGTAGTTAGTAGTAGAAATATTTAATTCATAAATTGAATCTCATTCCAGTTTGCTGTGCAATGTAAAATGATGATTACAGAGTCATACTCACACATGACATTCAGCTTCACCGGTTTAGATGGATGTCCCTCATGACCTTCTAGAGCACAGGAATAATCTCCCTCATCTTCAGTACTGACTCTCTGGAGGAGAAGCTCAGAGTTGTGTGTTTGTGTAAGTGGTAAATCTTCTCCATTCTTTCTCCAGATCACTGTGGGGTTGTCTGTCAATGTGCAGGTGGTTTTACAGCTCAGCTTCACATCACTTCCTTCAATCACTGGCTCAGGAACCCAGACAGTCAGGTCTTTAAGGGGAAACAGGGGAGTTTCACAACGCAACAATCATTAGATTTATTTAAAGGATAGCTCAAGAGTAAATTTAAATATAGCCTTGTTGCACAAGCCTTCTAACAGCAAGAGATTTTGCATGGAATTATGAAAGAATTTCGAACAGCATTGACCGAGTCAAAGGTGCCTCAGATCTTACTTTCAGTTTCAAATAATCAGGTTCCATTGATTCAGTGTAAAGTGCTTGTTCCACATTATTTTGTTCCACTCGCTAATTAGTGCATTTAGCATGCTCGTTACAACAGGGCTATGCTTGAAATCACTCCATGAGCAACGTTTTAAGCTGAAAAAGGTGTAAACGATGTGAGACAAATGTGTGAAATAGGACACAGTCACCTGTAACTGACAGTTGAACAGCAGAGCAGCTTTGCCATTTATTTTGATCAGTTATAATCCTTGCTCTGTATCCAGCGCTGTCTGACACATTCACATTGGTCAGTTTTAAGGTACAGTTGTTCCTACTGCTCCTGTTATTCCAGTAGTACTCCACACGGTCAGAGTAAGACGCCTTGACAGCAATATCAATGGGTTCCACTCCCTTTGCAGCATTAATCAGCCAAAAAACCTTAGTCACTGTGTGACCAGCAGGGGGCGTGAAAGTGCATGGCATGGCCACTGATGATCCACT
>JAODXP020001646.1:0-24120 GCA_027497455.2 Sardinella longiceps | reverse complement strand
TGGAGAGCAAGTCAGACAACAGTTAGAAAAATAAGGAACATTTATTTACAATGATGCAACGCATCAAAAGGAACCTGACTAGGTTACATTTCCAGTACATTTCCAGGTTGATGGAAGATGGTCCTCCAAGTTGACATGAACAACACAATATCAGAACATGATTAGTGGTACACTAGAGAGGACACAGGGAACAAGTACCAAAACAACATAGAACATCATATTCCATACTATTCTCAGGGGTTAAAGTGGGGGGGGGGAACGCAAGTACCGGCACCTCAGATAAATGAATATCATCCTATTCTTCTTCTATACATTTTTCTTTGTTTGTGCAGGCACAAAATATGAGAGTATATGCTGACATAAATATCATCGCAAAATATGACTTCTATGAACTTCTAGCATTATTTTGGATTTCGGAGTGACGTATCACTTCCCAGCAGTCAGTTGGGGTTTGACTACAAACTTCCAATAAAATTTGCAAGAAGCTGCTACAAGTCATATTTTGTGGTGATATTTATGTCAGCATATCAGTGAACACTACAGACCACTCTGTGAGTGTCAAATCTTTGTAGACAGATGTTTAATGCGTTTGAGGAAGGATTGTTCCACTGACCATAGGCTGCTGTTTAGAGGCTAGTACAGCAACAAGCGAAAATTCTCGGAACACAAGCGTTTGTCAAAATTTCAATCCTAACCATCGTATTTCATTGTAGGATATCCGAAAACAAAGCATAACATCACTTTGGGCGAACTTCTGCTTTAAGAATCCATTACAAATAAAGGTGTGACATTGCATGTGGAAAAGAGGCTCCAACTTATCTGTTCCTCTGCCTCCAAAGACACCTAACATTGCAAAACATTGGACAAAACACACTTTGAGTGCAATAGACATTGAACAGTTGCACAAGCCCATAAAATGAATTAAAGGTGATATAGGCCTACTCCAAAATAACACAGTGAGGTGTTAGTGGGTTAGTCTATAGAAATAATAATAATAATAATAGCTTACAGTATTTACAGTAGTCTATGTATATACATATAGTGTGTGTGAAAGTGTGAATGTAATAACTTTTTTGAGTCTGTTGCACACTGAGTTTTAAATTGGGTTAAGTGGTTTAAAGTGGGTAATCTAGGCATCAAAACATTTTTGCCCATCATAATTGTACAAATCAATTCATTGTTACAATCATGATAGCTCAAATCTTTGTTTCTGAGACAGTTCTCTCATAAAGGTGGAATTAGCAAAAATGTCAAGCTAAAAACAACCCAAAATATACAATGCAGAGCATTTTGAGTTAAAATGAAACATTAACACTTTACAGGCCGCACTGAAGGCACAACAGCAATGGAGGACTTGTTACACATTATCGCTCTAAACCAGCGAGTCAGAACCTGTTTGATCTCTTTTGTTCGGAAGCAATAAATGAAGGGATCAAAAAGAGGAGGCAGCAGACTGTAGAAAAGTATAAGCATGATGTGTGTGTCTTGTTTCATGGAGACACCGGCCATGTTGAAAATATACACAGTGCAGCGTGGCAAATAGTAAAGACTGATAATACACATTTGTGTACTGCACGTGGAGAAAGTTTTCCACCGACCTTGTGGACTGGCTATTTTTGATACACTGAAAATAATGTTAGCATAAGAAAAGATGATGAAAGCTAAGGGTATCAGAAGCACCAACATTGCCAATGTGAAGGCAATCATTGTCTCCACACGGCGGTCTGCACAGGCTTGTGTCACGATGGAATAAAAATCACAGTAACACTGGAAGATTTGGTTGGGGCCACAGTATGGAAGCAGATAGGCATAAACTAATGGGATAAGTGACGGTGCCAAGGATAGAATCCAGGCAAAGCCAGTCAGAATTGTCATGGTTTGATTGGTCATCAGCATAGGATATCTGAGAGGGTAGCATATGGCAAGGTAACGATCCAAAGCCATAATCCCCATAATGTAAGAGTTCAGAGTTCCAAAGCTGTGAATTAGTCCCATTTGCAAGAAGCACACATTGAATGCAACAAATTTGTCATCAAACCAGTACCGTGCAATTATCTTGGGCAGAGCAGTTGTGCTAAATCCTATATCAGATAGAGCCAAACTAAACATAGTAATGTACATAGGTTTCTGAAGACTAGGCTCAAACACAAATGCTGCAACTAGAATAGCATTTCCCACAACAATGATAACATATACAATACAAAATATTAGTGAGACCAGACCATAATATTCAGGGTGTAGAGTTGGAAAACCAACAAGGATAAATTCTTTGATTGTTGTTCGGTTGTCTTCCATTCTGCAAATTAAGATATGTAGAAAAGAACATTCATTTGTGGACTACACCATATACAATTTTGTCTAAAGTTGTTATAAAGGATCAATAGAGTTTACATTCATATCTGCAAATACATTTGGAATACATGTGGTTCTAGACAATCTTTGCTCTGTGGTCCAAAAACTAGTTCAAAAGGTATTGGTGTCACAGTCCAACCATACATACAGTACCTTAGAATCTGTCAGTGTGATAATCTACCAGAGAATGATTGAATGATTACAACTGGTCTCATTTATTTATAATGAAGGAGGATCCGTTATCTACCATAAGGGAGTTTTTCCTTGCCTGTTACTCTTGGGTGCGCCTTACAAGGGGTGGACCGACATGCAATTTTTGGGGACGATACGAATACCAATCTGATAATGGGCCGGAATTTGGTATTTTGGTATGACTTGACTGTTAGAAATCTGATTGTTCCCACAGTTATTTGGGAATTTTTATTTTTCACAGAATTTTTGGAAATAAGGCCCTATGTTCTCACATTTCTTAGGAAATCTGAGAAATTGGGCCCTATATGTTCCGATAATATGCTCCGATAAGGGCATGTTCACACCAGTAATATTTATCCAGTCAGCCCGTTCACATTAGAATGGAGGACTCGGAAACTGAAAACGATTCCAAAAATGATTGCTGAGGTGGATGAATATAAAAATCGTTGTGGAATGTGGATGCAAAACGTTCTGAAAACGAGAGTGAATGAAGATCATTTTCATCGTGAATATGAATCTAGGCAGCACAGCATAAAAGAACCTTACCCTTACCCTAAACCTAACCCCACTACCTGGAATGCACCATTGAGGGCAAATAATACCAAAGAGCGAATCTTGCTTGAACTTACATAGGGGGTCTACCAGGCAGGGGTAGAAATGGGGGACTACAGTACCTGACTTTGAAGAACGAAAGGAAAAAAAACCTCTTAGAAATGTGAGAATATAGGGCTGTGGGAACATAGACACGCTCCCCTTTATGAAACATTCGGGGCTGTAGCCCAGAAGTCAGAGTCACATTTTGTCAGGGGCTTGGGGGGTGTCACCCCCGTGAAAATTTTGAAAATCAGACTGACAAACATATAATTTTAACATGGATTGAAAATGTAATGAAAACTCAATAGTCAATCGCGTCGCCGAATATTTTGATTCAAATCAGTGGTAGCGAGGCTCCAACATATCAACATTTTTTAGCCATAACACCCCTATGTTAAATTCTTGCTTGAAAATGCATTTAAAGCCATGCAATCATGTAAGAAAACACTCTTTTGAGTGACAATACAAACACGGGCCTCTGCTATACACGCTTTCCCCATCAGTTTCTCATGTCCCTTGCACAACACAGTGTGAAAGTTCATACTGGACATAGCTGATTTGTGCCTTTACAAATGCTCATATGATCAAACCGTTTCCATACAATAGGCTACTTTAAGTTTTCATTTCTGATGTGCTATATAGCAAATCAGGCGACGGGCAACAGAAGTAGCTAACTTTGTATGGAGACGGGCGATTTCGGCGACAAAAGTGGCAGGTGACTCAGGTGACGAAACTTGGGCGAGTTGGGCGATAACATCAAGTTAAACTTCGGTTAACTTTATGTAATGAGCTATGATGCGGTTGGGCGACTACCAATCAGAATGTCGATTTACTGGCGAGATGCCTGTTGAGAAGCAGGATCGAACGTTTGAATGTTAACGTCATGGGCAAATTTGCTGTTTTGATTGCTGTGCTCAAGCGATGTTTCTTGGGAGTCTTCAGCGACTCTGAACATCTGAACGTACAGTAAGAGGAAGATTAGGCAACACAACTTTCTTTCCCATCCTGTAGGTCAGGTCTGAGGTTTCACCAGCACTCATAAATCATAAAATGCTTTTCAACAGCAGCAGATTTTTCTCCTTATTTCAAGAGTCTTGTTTATTCATTCTTTTTCTATGGGCAAGTGGTATAGAACTTTATTAATAGCCTAGATGCAGGACAAAATCAACATCAAAATTCAAAATAGCCTATTAAGCTGCACCTAGAGCCAAAATGAATACCGCCCTGCACGTATACGACCAGGTTGATTTCACTGCAGGTCAGCTGAATCCGCAAACTATCACTGCTTGGACAGATGCTTCCTCTTCTGAACGCAAGTAAGTGTGCAGTTAAATTTCATTATCACTTGTCGGTGTGTATACCATTGCCTAATTTGATAGCAGGTGTGTCTGTGTTCAGAGTCTAGATCTCAAACTCATGAACCTACCTGGGCCTTGGAAGGTAGATTGATGCTTAGTTTACATATACCCAGGTCTCCAAGAAACCGGTTATATACTCCTCCCCGAGTAAGAAAACAATCGCTTTTACACAAACATCAAAAACGGCTAAGAAAAGCGGTGACAATTAACCACCATGTCACAGTTTTATCAAAGATCTTTCAAGGGAGTAACATAGTGGCAGATGGCCGCAAACGTGAAGTGTGAAGAAACGTGATGTGTCACATTACGTCAAAGCATTAACTTTTGCTCTGAAGAAATTGTAATTAAATGAATGTTTGTCTGCCATAATATTGTCTGTAAACGTTGATGAAACCAACGAATAGCAATGCAATCACGCCTCTGCAAAACATTTTTGTATGACCATGAACCAAGTGTGCCTTTAACCAAAGACAGTTTGTTTGGCAGTTACCATGACAACATAGCTATATGCTAACTATAAACTAGCCGTTTTGGACTTTGCTCAAACCTAACATATTGTTGTAAACTATGTTTACTTTTGGTCTGTCCACTTAAAATTAACTCAGTAATGTTCCGCAGGCTGTCAATAAATTAAAACTCAAATATAAATGTAAAACGTTACGTTAGCTAGCTTGCTAACAACTTGAAAACTTAGTAGGCTATTGACTGATTGAAATCTCTGGGTAAGTGTAACTGAGAAGTGCAAACGGAAAGATAAATGTGCGTCTTTATGGTCATCCAAGTTTGTGTAAACACCTCACACCTCAGTGACGTAGCCTAGTTTAGGCTAAAGGCCAGGCGAGTTAAATGTATACTTCATGTGTTTTAATTATGTAGACTGGGATGTTCAGTGCAAAGTGTCCAGTGGCAATCAAGGCTAACATTAGTTGTGACCTGAAAGTAAAAACTTGCTCCATTGGATTGGCAATTGTGTAGATATTTATTGAAAGCTGTTGTTTAACACATTGTATCATTAGATTGAACATATTGCGTGTCTGGAAAGGATCCGCATCCCTTTTGATGTTTTTTTCCTTTGTTGCATTGTGAATAGATTCTGGATGAATTTTAGAGGACAAATGGCCAGAGAGGTAGCTAACGTTAATTTCTCCTCTACACAGAAAATGCAAAAAAAATCCTATTATTTAGGAATCAGACTGCTACTTTCTAGTGTATGAAAATGCATTGTAAGAAAATATCTTAAAGAAATATAAAATATCACAGAAAGCTCAAGGCAGAAAATGAAATGATAAGTCAGTACATAAACAGATAAACCCACCCCAACAATCTACTGAAGGAAGCTTATTGCAATGAACACAAAATGATGACATTTTGTATTAATTTGTTTGATCGATATAAGAACAATAGGTTGATTTATGTCCATTTCAATGTCTGTTGATGAACACAAATAATGATATTTTACATTTGTTTGATCAGTATAAGAACAATAGATTGATTATGTCCATTTGAATTTGTCTGTTGTTTTTAACATCAATTTAACCTGAACACCAGGGTCACTACTTTGGTGGGTGGGCGGGGAGGAGTTAGTGTGTGTTCTCTTGACTTGAGCTTTGCAAAGTCATCAATGACCTCATCCTCATTAATGTCTCAAACCATCAACCATCTCACTATTGACAACGCTGCCGACTCGTTGAGCCTGTATGCAGTCGGCGAACAGCACTAAAGGAGCGTTCACAGCTGCAACTGCTGACAGGTATGGACCTGCAAGATGGACCTCAGTGACGGGAACATCATAGAGTCCAGGAGCTTAAAGGAGCTTAAAGACGCTTAGGATGTCTGAGATGGATTCTGACTCCGTCCTGCTCAGGAAGCTCTTTGCCACCAATACCTCTTGTGCGACCAGCTGGATGTTGTAGTGCAAAGCCAGTTTCCCAAGTGACTGCATGCAGAGGAAGGATTTTGAGGCTGGGTGGCATGCCTGGATCCCATTCATTATTTCTCCAGCAACTGTGGAAAACCGGAGACCTAGTTCATTGATCATCCCATCAATGCACGGGAAGAAGAGCCTCTGCCACAGACACTCTTGAGTCATTTAGACGGTGGGCCGAAGGCCTCTATCTGCTTTACTTTTTCACTTTTGGACAAAACTGGAGAAGAGTAGTTGATTTTTCATATGTGCAATACATATTTTTTTCTAAGCTCATTTCCGCTTGTTGGCAGCCTCAACTCGATCATATATTTGAGAAAATCAACTTTATGTTTCATAACTTTAGCAGGCAAGCGTTATCAGGGCCACACGTACTGCATACCAATCAAAAAATCGTATTCGCCTCACGTGGCTTGAGAAACGCCAATGAAGACTCGAGAAAGACAGAGTACGAGACTGTTTGAGGAAGTAGGAAGACGACTCGAGAGGGGGAGGTTGGCAAGCAAGCTGGATATCACGGAATTTGCACTATAATGTGTGTAATGATGCATGTTACCAACAAATTACTATTTTGACAGTGTAGCGTTTATAATTAAGAGTCTCCGTTAACCTACCTAGCGTGAACGAACAGAACTACCGGTATTCTAGGTCTATTCAACATAATGTCCATAACGATAGAGCACAGCTAGAGCTATTGCTAACTGTTTTGCTAACTGCTGATGTGTTTGGACTTCAGTATAACTTAATATATCGAACAACACACCGATACAATGCCCTGTACACTTTAAACTAATGTCCGTAATGTTATCTTGGTGATTGTCATTCAGTTTAGTATAATGACATCTATGTAAGTTAGCTATTTTTGACAGATATATTTTCTCCATGTCACTGCTCTTTGTACCTGAACGCATGATGTGACAAATAAATGTACTGAATCTTTCTAGTTCTGCTGTTTAATCAGGATTAGGATATTATACACATTTTCTGTGGTCAACGAAAAGATTGTGAAGAAACATTGTTATTTATAATGTGCAAGCACTACCTTAATGATAACCGAACCTCTCCTAAGACCTGAAGTTGAAGAGATTCTGACAATGGTTCCAGCGTCAATTTTATTGTAATTTTTAGTAACAACGATTGTTTGTAAGCCAACTGTTTGCTTATGTAACAGAGTTAATGAAATGTAGCCTAACACACAACGCAAAGAAGAGTACAGCCGCTACACTTACAAGTGATAGCCTACGATTTGCTTCAACCTCTGCTGCTGATAGCTAGGCTACTATAGCAGATGACATGTTTCTTATTAAGAATTTCACCGTTGGATTTATAAAGTCAATATTCTGCAGCATGCCCAGACAGGAACAAGGTAAGATTTATACAAAAAGTGGGTTGACAACTATTATCTGAAGTTCTATGATCTAAAATAAGCCATCTGAAGGGGATTTTGCAGCGTTTTCTGACATTGCTGCTTAGCTGGTGTTTACATTCCGAGGCGGGTCCTATTGAACTCTTACTCGATTGGTTGATTTTTCCAAGGACTCAAAATGCCGACATTTGATTGGGTTATACCTATAGATTTCCTTGCATATGCCCAAGGAAAATAACGATTAAAACCTACTGTTTTTGACGAAATATGATCAAACTAGAGCTGCCAACAAATTTTGTCAGGCTTAATACCATTTGTTTATATCACAGATGAAAACTTGTCTACTCTTCTGATGTTTTTTACAAAACAACACGAAAAACGCCCTCGGCCCACCGTCTAATTGGCCAGGTCAGAGCTTGACTCATTGGATGCCTCTACAACAAAGTCCTCCATTTTCCTCTGTTTTCTCCTTGGAGCAGGGGAGGGCTCAGGAATATTGTGGTCAGAGTAAAGTTGTTTTTCGGCTGCATAAATTTCCTCAGCCACCTGTTCTGTTCAGTAGTAGATAGATTGTCGTAATTTTGGACATCTTCGACAGAAGCCCCACTGCTACGGGTGTGTTCAGCATTTGCATAGTCTTGATTCCTCAGAAGGGCATTAATGGAATTCAGCTGGTAAGACCGTCTTGTTGAGGATATTTGGACCAGTTCCATTCGTTCAATCTTCAGCTCCCTCTGCACAGCCACCAACTGATCATGACTTATGAGCGAGGTGCTGAAACAAGAGTAGAGGCTCTCCAGCATGTCAAAAACCCTGCTTGCTTCAGGAGTGGCCTTGCAAATGTGACACAGCACCAGGTTAAGGTTTTGTGCATAGCAGTGCATGTAGATGGCCTTGGGGTGTTTCTCAAGGACTGGGCCACAACTTTGAAGCCTGGGATGCCATGTGATTCCAGGACATCCTCAATGACATTGGTTATGCTTTCTGCATTGTAGCCATCTAGCCTCCTCAAACAAAGGAATCTCTCCCTTATCTTGTCCTGAGACACATACCGGATGCAAACAGAAAGCTGCTCAGCATTTCCATCTTTGGCTTCGTCAGCCATGATTTAAAACAATTGAGAGCTTCCCTCACCTCTTCTCTTATCCGTCATTAAATCTGTGAGGAGGGGAACTTTATGATGGTGAGCGGTAGGTGGCATTTGCTGGGGCACTGTATTGTTGGAGGAAGGGATCAAATTTGGATAAGAACTTTATGCATTAAAGGAACTTACGTTGGTTGGCGCTGTCCTCACCCTCAGAGTGGCTCTGAATGAAATGCCTTGCTTTGCAAAGAGAGTGGTTACAGCAACAATGCAGCAGAGATATTCTCTCCTCTCTGTGATCTCTGCTGCACTAGCAGCAACTATTAGCTCAGCTGCATCCAGTGTTGGGGGTAACGCGTCACTAAGGCCTCGTTCAGATTGGCATCCCAAATCCGATTTTTTCATATCCAGATTGTATCTAGAATTGATTTCGGGTGGTCTGAACAGCAGAAAACCACATGAATTCCGAATCTGTTACGCCCTACATACCCATGTGGTGTCAATTGCGATTCATATCAGATATGCTGCGATCTGAACAGCTTTTCCACATGGGATAAGATTTCACCGTGTCACTTGCGTCATTTGTCACGTGACACAAACATCAACACGTGGAATGCAGATGGACGGAAGTGAGAGATCAATGTTAATTATCCTTTTAAAAAACAGTGTCGTTTGCTATAACAACGTGTCAGTGCGCATTATGGATTTGCCGCAAGTTGGAGTTTACCTCGCGTGTGGAAAGCAACGTCAGTGAAAGTTTTCAACCACGCATCAGAAAGGCAACTAACAGCTGTGCTGGACTGCATTGATGCACTGAAATAAAGATGAGTAACTTTATTCTTCCATCTCTGATACTTCCTTGTTTCTTGTAGCTGTGTGCTACGGCCCCACTTAACCATCTGAGAGAGAAACAACCAACATTCCACCCTCTGCGGTTTTGTTTATTATTTGTGGGCATGATGCGTTAGGGTACCATAGTAACCCACGTGGAAATGGCAGGTGATTAGCGGACATGGAGATCCGATATGACAAGCAATGTGAACGCGGTCGATAGAGAGATCTGATGTTGATCAGATATGCTAAAAATCAGATTTGGAGTGCAGTCTGAACATAGCCAAAGTAGTTACCTCCGCCAAGGAGGTTATGTTTTCGCCGGTGTGTGTGTGTCCGTCTGTCTGTGTGTGTGTCTGTGTACAACATAACTCAAAAAGTACTGCACGGATTTGGATGAAATTTGGGACGTGTATTGGGACAAGGAAGAAATGATTAGATTTTGGTGGCGATCGGTGACCCAGAACACCATCTGTGACCACATTGTCTTGGTGGAGGTCTGCGCTCTCTGAGCCCTTTTCTAGTTTCCTTACTGTTATCAGGAACTTAATAACGTAACACTTTACAGTTCTAATATCAGTAACGTCATTACAGACTGTAGTAACGTTCGTTACTGCGTTACCCACGATTTTGTTCAGTGAAATGTAGATTAACACGTTTATTTATCTTAATCAGTGAGCTACTACCATACCGATAGGATTAAAGGAGTTGCTGTTATGACCGCGCTGCTTTGATTAGTGGCGCATACCTGCCTGGGAGCGTGTCTATGTTCCCACAGCTCTATGTTCCCTCAACTCTATGTTCCCACAGCCCTATATTCTCACAATTTGAAGAGTTTTTTTTCTGTCTTTCTTCAAAGTCAGGTACTACAGTCCCACATTTCTACCCCTGCCTGGTAGACCCCCTATGTAAGTTAAAGCAAGATTCAATCTTTGGTATTATTTGCCCTCAATGGTGCCTTCCAGGTAATGGGGTTTAGTTTTGCATCCACATTCCACAACGATTTATATTCATCGACCTCAGCAATCATTTTTTTAAATCAGTTTCAGAATCCTCCATTCTAATGTGAACAGAAGGACTAACTGGATAAATATTACATGTGTTAGTGCAAACATGCCCTTATCGGAACATATTGCTGTGGGAAAATAGGGTCTAATTTTTTAAAAATAATATTTGTAATGTGAGAGCATGGGGCTGTGGGAACATAGGGTCCAATTTCCCAAATTTCCTAAGAAATGTGGGAACATAGGGTTGAAGGAATATAGGGCTGTGGGAACATAGGGCCTAATTTCCAAAAATTCTGTCAAAAATAAAAATTCCTAACAAATGTGGGAACATAGGGCTGTGGGAACATAGAGCTGTGGGAACAAAGAGCTGTGGGAACAAAGAGCTGTGGGAACATAGAGCTGACCCCACCTGCCTAACTGGTAGAGAGAGATGGAAGAGAGAGGTCATGGAGTACACCAGCGCATTTGTCAACTGGAAATATTCCAGTTTTCCAATATTCCAGTTATTCCAATTTTTTGGTGATAATCAGCTTTCCACTGTAACACATTGAGCAACTTTTTGAAGCACTTGACTTGACAGCACAGTCGTACAAAGCGAAAAGATCCTCATAGCTTCCGCCACGGTGATGTTGAGACTGCCCCAGCACCAAAACAGCCGAAAGTTACAGGAGGAGGGGGAGAATTAGCCTATTGCAGGTAACACCGCAGGCAGAAATAATAAAAGCCCCCACATGCAACTTTTAGGTAAAATTTCAACGTTTTCTATTCATTACACCTTTATGTAAATTGCCTAGAACTCACTAGTATTGATAAATGACATGTTCCGGAGTAAAATGAGCCCCTTCACGAGATTGTCCGACCCTCCTAGAGGCAGATACCGCCTATGCAAGATCTGGAAGCGCGTCCCGCTATCGTAAGTTTTGGTTAGCAAGCAAGCTAGGTCACATGACTTAGCCGGAGCTTACTGTTTGAATTACAACACGATTTGTGACTTCTCAGTGCATTCAACTGTCGATACATTTTGGTAGCGGCGTTCTCCATCGACTACACAATTCTAAATGGAGGATTATTGGCAGAAACGCTTAATAACTGCTTTGTTTGGTTCTTAGCTTACTGGATGACGCCGCCGGATCCTGCATAGGTTCTCTTTAAGCTAGTTGCATTCTATGTTGTGGAGGACATGGTTCCGCTTTCAACAATAGAATCCCCCATTTCAGGAAATATTAGAGAGGGTCAGAGCAGAGTATTCCATGATCTTTGAAAATATTAAGCAAAATACCAAGTGCTCATGTCAGACAGAAAAAATATTTTCGAGTTGCTTGAGCAGATTTTATACTGTAATGGAATGGGATTTCAGTAAGACATTTGAGGCTACTGAATTTCTTTCTACAACGGCAGATATGTGGAGTGCTAATAACAAAAGTTATCTCAATGACTGCTCACTGGATTGATGAGAACTGTCAATGCGAGAAGGCTGTCAGCATTGTCTGTGAAAGGGTCAGACGTGAAAATGAAATAGACTATCTTGTTTGTGCGCGTAGGCCTATTTCTGCATAGGGAACTTCCCCAATACTGGCTACATCCCTTGGTTGCTTTGTATCCCATCCAGGCCATCATGGATGCCTTGTATGAATTAATTATGAATTATTAGTTTGAGTTAATAGTGTGTTGGGCATAGTGAACACACTAACCAAGAAAAAAAAAAGCTATCCAATCTATCTTATCTGGATAATGCCACTGGAATAAGAGGGGCTCTGGTCATTCTGAAAATATGTGATTCTTCCAGATTCAGGCGCTGAATCCTCTCCTGAAATTAATAGATAAACATGTAATTAGTTAAATGCTGTAATGTGTACATGAACAGAGTAATGTAAACATTTGTAATGTTCCCTAAATGATTCCTAAGCATGATACCTACTTGCTCTAGCACAAGCCTTTGAGCTTCCAACATCTGCATCCGCTCAACATCAACATCAAGAAATAAGGGCATTTCGACCCCTTCCCCTTCCTCGTCCCCTAGTGTATAAGAAGCGAAACAATAGCCTATTTTATGACACTCGTAAGTCATTTTTCAATGGAATAGTTTTCAATAGCTTCAGTGGGTCTGGGGGTTAGTTTGCAACACTTGCAGCTGACAGTGACCTCCCCCAATGCTGTTGAGCTATCAGCTGGCTCTGCAGAGCCACAGTGCAAATCACCCCAAGGCTGTCCCTACCTGTGGTGTCTTCCACTTCTATGTGGGGGGGGGGTAGACAGATAACACATCCACATCGCCCCGTTCCTCCTCCTCCCTGTAGCTTTCTGGGGTAGGGAACCGGATGTCAAGCCCTGGTGACTTTCCAACCTGTCCGTCGTCCGCGTCAGAGCCTGGAGAGGAGAAAGGATCTGGAGTGATTCCACACTACAGCTCTCCACCACTGCAGCTGGGGCAGGGTGCTTGGCAGGGCAGGGTGACCCCTTGATGGGACCTCGGTGCCGGTCACAGGAACGTTTGGGTGTGTGCTTACGCCCCTGCCTACAAGAGGGGGTGGCTGATCGGGGGACTGTTTCCTCTCTCTCCTGCCCTATGGCCACAGACGTCGCATGACATGGGTTGTCAAAATCTTCCAAGACATGGACAGCTCCAAGGCAAGTGGGGTCCTCCCTGTGTCCATCTCTGGAATTCATGGAGGCTCCGCAGACCCTAAAGTAGTAGTTGCAATCAAGGTTGTTCATCAATCGTGGTGGCCTGCACCAGCACTTAAATGCACAAATCAGCGTAGATGAGTAATTCTTGCAACGTTCTTTAAATTATATATGTATGGCATTGATGAGGGGAAACTGATATTTTTGGAACCCATCTGGGCTTTCACTTCTGGTTTGAAACGATTGGACAGCTCGTCTAATCAGCTTCGCTTATTGGCCTTTCTTGTTAGCACGAAGTGCAATTCGTCCAAAACTAAAGCCAAAGACGATTCTCTATATACGGCTCTGGTTTGAGCAGGACTGTCGTCATCATACAAAGCCCGCCTTACGATTTCCTGTGCCGCGCTGTGATTGGTTATCCGCCGCCAGAGGCAGGATACAACGGGTTTCTATCAGGGGTCTCTAGACGTATCCGCTGTGCAAATTCACATTTGCTACCGCTAGGGGTACGTCTAGAGTTCTAGGCTACATTGCTGTACTGCTTGGCTGATATGTAATGTCCGTGTGGGAAATAAAGGGACGTGTTCGAAGCTAAGTGTTGTATTCCCCCTTCAGGCTCCGTCGACACTCCCTACCCCTCATCCTCCGGGATGCGGGACAGGAAGTCTGCCACGCTGTTGGAAGCCCCAGGACGATACTGGACCTTGAAGTTGTAGGGCTGGAGAGATAAGTACCACCGGGTGATATGGGAATTGATGTCACGCATCCTCTCCAGCCACTGCAGTGGTGGTCGGTCTCTAGCAGGAACGGCCTCCCTAGGAGATAGTAGCGTAGGGAGTCGAGGACCCATTTGATGGCTAGGGCCTCCAGCTCCACAGCCGCATACCGCCTCTCCCTGTCGAACAGCTTACGGCCGGTGAACGCCACAGGCCTCCGGTTCCCGTCCACCTCTTGTAGAAGAACTGCGCCCAGGCCCACCCCAGACGCATCCATCTGGACCACGAAGGGCTTGTTGAAGTCTGGGCTGAGCAAGATTGAATACTGCAGACCGCCCTCTTGAGGCCGCCTCACACTCGTCCGTCCAGTGCTGCCGCCTTGGTGAGTTCTGAAAGAGGAGAGGACCTTTCCGAGAAGATATGGATAAATTTGCGGTACCATCCCACTAACCCCAAAAGGACCTCACTTTCTTCGGTGCTCGGTGGTGTACAGCTGCGGATGGATGTATGACGCCACCCCCAATCCACACCTGTGGACGTATGATGCCGGCCATATCCCAGGTAATTTACTTCTTTCTTCCCCAGGGCACATTTCTTGGGGTTGATGGTTAGACCTGCTTCTCGGATACGACCCAGGACACGTCTCAGATGGTCACAGAGATCTTGCCAGGTGTTGCTATATGTCACAACATCATCCAGGTAAGCCACAGAAAACTCATGGAAACCCGCTAGGACCCTGTCCATGAGTCTCTGAAAATTGGCCGGGGCCCCCTGTAGGCCAAAGGCATTACCTGGAAATGATACAGGCCATACGAGGTCCAAAAGCATTCACCTCCTTGGCCCTCTGACTCAGTGGCACCTGCCAATAGCCCCTGGATAGATCAACGGTGGAGATATACTTGGCCTTTCCTTAGCGTCCCACAAGGTCGTCAATCTGGGGCATCGGGTAGGGGTCCACCTTGCTGAGCGCGTTGACCTGCCGGAAGTCGATATTCAATTCAATTCAATTCAATTTTATTTGTATAGCGCACAAATACAGTACATTGTCTCACGGCGCTTTTACAGACAGTACGGGAAGCATCCATGAGAATCAGGGGCAAGGAAAAACTCCCTCGCTTTGTAAATAATTTGTTATGTAGGAAGAAACCTTGGGCAGATCCACGCCTCATGGACTCAGCCTACCTGCCTGGGACCTAATAAAGTATCCGTAAAGTCTGATGCATAGATTGACCATGGTTAACACAAAACAGTATGAGTACTGAATGTAGTCAGAGATGATATACACATAGTTTGTGTGACAGTCAGGGCCAAGGGATGGAGTCAGTAGTTGGAGTGTGGGATTAGTCAGTAATTGGAGTGGGATCAGAGTTCATTGGGTGTTGGTCGCCATCTAAGTAGTGGTCATCAGGGGGCCATCAGGCCAGTTCCATCAGGGCCTCAGAGAAAAGGGGAGGATGGTCCTGGTGTGTGGCTCCGGGGGGGGGGGGTTGATCAGCATCCGTAGTGGGGTAGGGTTGGTGGCAGGGAGGTTCATCACTCAGCCAGTGCGTCGGGGCAGCATCCGTAGTGGGGTAGGGTTGGTGGCAGGGAGGTTCATCACTCAGCCAGTGCATCGGGGCAGAGGAGGCAAGAGAGACAAAAGAAGCAGAAACAAGAGGGTTAGGCCAATCTAGGAGGATATCACTTCATGATATGTGTCATATAATCTAGCTAGAGTGATGAGGATATGGAACCTCATGGTGCCGTCTCGCCTCGGCACCAGCACCACAGGGCTGCACCAGTCACTGGATGAATGCTCAATGACTCCAAGCGACATCATCACATCCAGTTCTTCTTTTAATGCTGGCACCAACCTCTCTGGCACTCTGTAGCTTCTCCGCTGGGGGAGGAGTCTGGCCACAGCTTCTCCGCTGGGGGAGGAGTCTGGCCCGGCTTCTCCTGGAACAACTCCGGATCCAGCAGCACCCTCACCTGGTCCTGCTGGTTGTCTTTCAGGTGAGACGGGTCCACAGCCGCAGAGGTAGACTTCAAAGGAAAAAACTGTTCCTCTGGCGCGTCTTCTCGCGCTGCACGGACAAACAGCTGCATCTCCACCTGTTCTCGGTCATGAAATTCCTTTAGGAGATTTACATGAAAGGTTTGTTTCTTCTTACCCCGCTCAGGCATGAAGACTTCATTCGTGACATCACGAAGTTTTTGCTTTGTCTGTGCCATCTCCATATTCTTGTGCACCAGTGCTGACATCTCCTCCAGTCTGCTTCACATCTGGATGACATACAGAGCCACAGTCTTTTGGTCTTCTTTTGCCCCCTCCCAGAGCTCCTTCAACAGGTCCAATGGCCATCTCACTTGCCGACCATAAAGGAGCTCGAATGGGGGGAAGCCTGTTGAAGCATCTGGCACTTCCCTGTACACAAATAGGAGATATGGGAGCCACTCGTCCCAATCCTTTCCCGTCTGCGACACAAAGCGACGGAGCATAGTCTTCAGGGTGCGGTTAAACCGTTCCACCAACCCGTCCGTTTGGGGGTGGTAAGCGTGGTCTTAATGAACTTAACCCCCAGGAGACTATACACTTACTTCAGAAGCAGAGATAGGAAATTTGTGCCCTGATCTGTCACTATTTCCCTTGGCAACCCCACCAGTGAGAATAGCTGTACCAAGCAATTGGCCACCTGTCTGGCTTTGATGTTGATGCCTTGGGATATCTAGTAGCGTAATCACATAACACTAAGATGTAGCGGTGACCCTTTGTTGGATAATTTTGGATAAGAACGCAGATTAAATGAAACAGAGAGAAACAGAACCCAATTTGAAAGTACTTTGTATTGAATCTTTGCAAAGAGGGAGAAGAGTATACAGACAGTTCTGCAACCAACTCCACAGATGGAGCGGAATAACAAAGTTTATATAGGCTTTGTTTTCAAAACCACATGCTAACCTGTCAAAGCGAAAAACAGCCAGACACTGGGTAAAATGGTGTAGTTTGACTGTGTGACCCCAACCCTAGAGTGATTTATCAGACAACCACATAGACTTCTTCAGATCACACCTGCATATCTATTTCTCTGAACCCAATGTTCTGTGGTTTATCAACGTTTACCAAAATCAGTAGTTTATGGGTGAAAAGCTGCTACAAAACATTGTAATACTTCTACAAAGCTGGTTACATGACTTGATTAAACATCAACATGTTGTAAAGGTGCAGGTGGCGTTTTCAATTATGTTAGCCGTCGATGTACATTGCTGTGCTGTTTGGCTGATATGTAACACCGTGTGGGAAATAAAGGGATGTGTTCAAAGCTAAGTGTTGTATGTCGTTCTTGTATGGGTGCGTGTGTGTGCAGTAGCAGTAGAAATAGCGTGAGATGTTGTAGTAACAGGCAGCCACACCGTTACATAGACCATGGGTAACATTCACCTACATTTAATAATTTTCTGTGACAAAACTTTCAATATATCATTTTATTTTACAAAATACTGAAGATGAAATAAAAGAGAGAGATTGACATGTTCAATGAAAAACATCTGCATTTCTCTGGGCAAGAGACACATCTAGACTTGAGATGCTTATAGAAATATGCAAAAATGCAGTTGTTTTTATTATAACTTCCAAGTTCATGTCGTTCTGACTTCTGATCTTAAAATAAGTGACTATGCTGAGTTTGTAAAAGTAAAAGTTCTCCTGTCATAATCCTGCAATTTTGTCATAGTTACTGTTTTAATTAAGAATTAGTTCCTTTTGAGCATAATAAGATATTACAGTAGTATAAGCGGCTGTGATATGATTACACCAATTCGCAGGCCGCATTCAGTAAGAAGAAATCATTCCATGAATACAAATCCTCTACAGCAGGCAATATGGATTCATACAGTAAAGAGACAATGGAAATAACACATAAATAAAACTATTCCTGAAGTAGGCTACTCACTAAGTATTCCAAATTATAGCTATGCAATTCCAATTATTCTGATTTAATGGTGTTGAGATACTATGTGTTCAGTGTTATGCCTCATGTATGTATATTCAACAGTTTGATGGAGGTGCTGTGAATGTGTTCAGCCAAGGGTTATCAGACTTAAACATTACCTGGAGAGACTCAACCAGTTTTATGTTGCCAACTAATTGATTTGCTTTAAGACGTCATGTCAGAAAGAATCAGAAGAAATTTTGTATGCATTTTTGTAAGCATAGTGTCCCTTTAATGGGTATGCCCCATAACACCTTCCAGTAAAGACATCAGACATCTTCACATCAGTGTCATTTTGGTACAGCAGAAATTGAGCTTTTCTTATGGATCCATATTACACTGAACCAACGAGCCAGTGCCTGTTTGATCTCTTTTGTCCTGAAACAGTAGATGAAGGGGTTGACCAGTGGGGGAAACAGGCTATAAAAAAGTATAAGTGTAATACGGAGATCTATGTTGATATAGAGACCAGCCACATTGAAAATATAGACAACGCACCTTGGCAGATAGTAAAGAATGATGATACATAACTGAGTTGTGCAGGTGGAGAAGGTTTTCCACCGGCCCTGTGAGCTGGCTATTCTTGATACACTGACAATTATGTGGATGTAAGAATAGATGATGAAGGCTAAGGGAATCAGAAGCACCAACATGGCCAATATAAAGGCAATCAGTGTAGCAAAACTATGATCAGCACATGCCTGTGTAACAATAGAAAAATGATCACAATAACACTGAAAGATTTTGTTGGGCCCACAATATGGAAGCCTATAGTCATAGACAGAGAAGATAGCTGGGGTAACAAAAGAGAAACCCCAGAAAAAAATGTTTAGGATTGACATGGTGCGATTTTTCATGACCACAGGATACCTGAGAGGGTAGCATATGGCAAGGTAACGATCCAAAGCCATAATACCCATGATGTAAGAGTTCACAGTTCCAAAAGTATGAATCAGTACCATTTGTGAAAAACACACATTAAAGAGCATGAATTTGTCATCAAACCAATACCGTGAAATGATTTTTGGCAAAGCAACAGTACTAAATCCTATATCAGATAGAGCCAAACTCAACATAATGATGTACATAGGTTTGTGGAGGCTGGGCACATGTACAAATGTTACAACTAGAAAGGAGTTCCCAACAACTGTGATAACATAAACTAGACAGAATATGAATGCCACTGGACCATAATAATCAGGATGAAGACCTGGAAAACCCACCAGAATAAACTCTTTTATTCTGAATTCTGTATCATTGCTGCCTTTCCACATCCTGCAGAAAAAAAATAATAAAGCAGTCAACATTTTTGAGACAGTACATTAAATACAGTATAGGTAATGAGGCCCATCATAAAACCAGTACTGATACTTTAGTAAATGAAAAACATGCACTTATAATGTAATGACTTCAGCTATATCCTTGTCTATCTGAAATATGAATTAGAAGCTTACCGCACAATACCTTAAAATGAGTCTTGTTGAGTAGAAATGATTTGATGATGCCAGATCCCCCTCTTATATAATGTTTTCCTTTGCGAGCACTGGTATCTGGAAAGGAAATCATTGGCTACTCTTATATGGAGCTGTAATCCTTTTAAGAGCATCCCTAATTCACTGTATAGTACATTTTTTAAAAAAATAAATACTACTACTAGTACTGTAATGTGATGTAAATGCAATTTTTTATATTAGTGCATTGCCCGTTCCAAAATAGTGAGTGTGTGTGTGTGTGTGTGATTTTTTTTTTTTTGCATTGAATGACAGCAGGCTAACCAAACTATAAATTGCGTGTGTAAATGAATACTGATACTCAGGCAAAAGCATGTTTTGAACTGCACGTTAATGTACTTCTCACCAATGAGGGTTTGCGTGTTTTTGCATACTGTTATGAGATCGGCAAACTTAAATAAATGGTCATTTTGGGCCATTGTAATTCCTTTTAACTGATAAGCACCGCCAGTAGGCTATAGAGATTGCTCATGTGACGTATTGCCCTTATGCATTATGGGAAGAACAGGCGGGCAGGTATATTTACTGTTGGGCTGCACACAGATATAGGGAAGAGAAATGGCATATACTTGCCATAAACAATAAAGATGGAGCAGGGCCTATGGTTGCCTATGCCAATGATAATCCTCTCCCTAAAATAAATCAATTGTCAATTGTAGTTCAATTGTCGTCTTTACCGCCTTGCAGATAACAAGCGGGAATCCACATTCTGTATTTTTGCATCCTGAAAACGATAACTATATTTCATGGAAAGAGTTCTGGCCATCTATGCCAGCCTGAAATACCCATAGTTCTTTGCTTTTTGAAGGAATTTTTCTCTCTAGAAGGAACTATACAGTGTCAATGTTTTACTGTAAAACTTTTTGCTTCAATTCATATGAAACGTCAAGAAAATGTTTTGAACTTGAAGTTGGTGATATCCGGGTGCAATATAGTGGCTTCCGTTTCCGCACAGTTCAGTGCTGGTGAAAATGAAATGGCATTATGCTGTTCCTGACTAGTTTGTTGCTTGGCTGTCGCGCAAACTAAATAATCACAAGTGATATTTAGTCTGGAGACCCATCTGTTGCTTTTCTCATAGCGGAAGCATCGTTTACGATTGTCTAGAGCTGTTTATTGGGTGCTACAAATGTCTATCAGAGCGTATATACATAGCTAGAGCCAATACCAGAGCCACTTTGTGACGTACAATGTAATTAAGTGCCATGCTAGTCCCTTTTTGTTCTGTAATTGGATACCTAAAGCAGGAAAGAAAATCGGCCATGTTCACCATGCTGCTTTGCAGTGTGAAATGAAAGGGAGCGCGCAAAGGAGCACAGGAACTTCCCAGGGGGTCAGGATTTGGCTGGTTAGCTTTGCCAATTATCATTGCACTTCCTCGTCGCCATTTTCCAGAAATTACATCATATCCGACTCCATTTGACATATGCTGATTGGTTAATGCTACACTTTCAGCTCATGTTAACGAGCTCCCTGTGCACAAACTTTTGTTGGTGTGCCCAGACTTGCCATGTGTGGCTCATCTCCATTAGTAACATGGGCCCTCATTGGCCTAATGAAATGGAGTCGGAAGTGAGCTCCATGAAACGCCATCTTGACAACTGAAAATTTTGTTCAATTTTGGATGAATTCACTAGCCTAGCATTCCACATTGGAATGAATGGGAGGCGGGACTTAGTATGTTTCTCCAGGTTTATTAATACCTCCATGGTACTTCCAGGCTAACTAGTTGGTGGAGCGAAATGAGGAGCCACTAAGTAGCCCTCCCTTGATGCTACAGCCAAAAAATAGCACTACCAAAATACTCAACCTCTTGACTCTTATATTTGTTTGACAGCTCTGCGCTGCCCAACAACAGCTTCTGACAACAAACAATGCTTTGACTACCATCTAATGTTGTCAGACGGTATTTCTACTCTAACGATGCTTATCCAAAACCATGGAAAATTTGTGAGTTATAACTTTAAGCTGTAATCGGCAACTCTTTTAAAGTCAAATTTCGTACAAGTGGCATGTTATTCTGGAAATAGTAGATGAAAATGGCTATTTAGGGAAAAAAACAAATTTTCTAGCTCCATCTACACCCTGTAATTGTCAAAAATTCACATTGTTCTCAGCTGCAAAGTACCTGCCAAATTCTCTTTCTCTTTTTTAGCAGTTATCCATTCTCATTGCCCTCAGCTGCTTACGTAGTTGCCAATGTTGTGGGACCCGACTTACCTTACTGTGACAAAATTCTATGCAGGTGGTTGAAGCACACGGCAGCTGAACAGTTACTAGCAGTGTAAATTGTCTATTTTAACAATTGAGGCTTTTTATCCAACTTAAAGTGTGTGTAGAGGCAGTATAGACCCAAGAAACACATTCAAAAGCCATAAAAAGAGATTTTTCATAATATGGGACCTTTAACTACTCTACTTGCACTTCACTGGACCCTTGGCAGTTGGGTTGGGTCCTTGAGTTGCCTCTCATCGGAAAAGATGAACTGACTGAAACTGAATGAATTGTTATTTTTACTTTGAAGCATATCAAGATGGTTCTTCTATTAATTATTTGCAGAAGTAAAAACAAAATATAGTTGGCTATGTTTAAAAGAAATTGGGATTTCTTGAAAAGTGTGCAGGCTTGTTTGCATAATTGCAGTGCTGATCCACTTTTGCTTTACTACTAATTTGAGCAAGCACCTTTAGGTGGGCAAGATGAAGATTGTATAATATTTTTAGGAAAAGAATTGTGATTTTCAAACGTAGCCTGTTTTTGAACCAGTTAGCCTAATGACACATGGGGATTTATTTAATGAAGAATAACGTTACCTACACTATCAGTAAAGGGGCATGCCAAATGTTCAGCAGAAATTACAAATTTTCAGCATTGAGGCCACGGTAGGCTTATAGTCATTATTAAGAGCAACATTTGTAAGCAAAATATACAGGGCTAACTTACTTAAAAATGTTTTCTCAGAGATTGAAAAGTTAAAATATCTGCCGTCAGTACATGTCGTGTAATTTGAGAAAAATGGGGTGGAGGAGCAGGCATTCAGTTGCCTAGAATCTTTATGTGAATGGTATCTAGTGTAGGCACTAGGCAGTAATCTAAACGAGGTTGGTGTCAGATGCAAGTGCAACGTGATAGGTAGCCTATTTGTATGAATGATCATGTTTTTATGCTGCATAATTTGTTCTTTATTATTACTATTATTATTATTATTATTATTATTATTAGTAGTAGTAGTAGTAGTAGTATCATTACTATTATTATTATTATTAGTAGTAATATAAACAAGAAACAATATTTACTCTGTTAAAGGAGAGTACCGGAGTGAATTCAAGCATAGCCCTGTTGAAAGAGCTTGCTAAATGCGCTAGTTAGTGAGTGGAACAAAATAATTTGGTACAGCACAGACCGAACGCGAACACAGAAGCGAACAGGCACTTTACACTGAATCAATGGGACCTGACTGTTGGAAACCGAAAGTAAGATTTGAGGTTACATTGACTCAATGTAAAGTGTTTCGCGTTAGGTCTGTGCTGTTCGAAAATCTTTTATTTCATGCGAAATATATTGCTGTTAGAAAGCTTGTGCAGCAGGACTATGCTTAAACTTACTCCGGTATATTGCTTTAAATTACAGCTTTTCACAATTGCTAAAACACATTTCCTGAAACCTCCTCTCATTTTCTCAAAACTCTCAGAACAAGATTCACAAAACCCTTCATTTTTCTAGCAAAATCATCTCAAACACCTCAAAATTGTTCAAACTGTGCTCAAAACTGAACAATTGCCTCAAAAGAGGCCACAGGCCACTCAAAACCATAACACCTCATAGTAGTCATAAGACACTACACGGAAAAATGAATAACACAGCACTCATGATATGTAACTCCAGAATTGGGAATTTGCATTATTTGTAATGCAGTTAATGTAAAATTTGAGAAAAATTTTGTAATTGAAAACCTTGATGCAAATATTTGATCCAAATACGACCTAACATAAAGAAATTCATGAAATGCTGTAGTAGCCTACATTGAATGCCACTTCATGCAGTTACAACTTGGTCACAATCACAACTGCTTGATGCTCATTTTGTAATTTCTCTATTTTATCACCTTTTACACACCTCCTCCTATTCAGCCTTCCATACAGCATTTTTTTCATCTGTTGAAATACACTGTAAAAGCATTTTTCATGGCCAAAAAATGTCATAAGTGTAATGTATTGTTCAATAAAAAGAATTAGGGAAACTTTACAATCAAAAAATAAAGTAATCTAATCATATAAAATATAAGGGAAAAAACACTTCTTGCAACTCTAAACTGGCTTATTGGTTGTGACATCATTAGACATGAGTGTTATCAATTTTGAACTGTAGTGTTTATAAGGAGACTTTATGTGCTTGTTCACATTCTGCATTGTTTGGTAAGTAATATAAATAAGAAGTGAATTATTATGGAAAATGTGATATAGAGTAGGCCTATGAGAATTGCTTAGAGTTTTACAAAAGAGTGAATGGGTTTTGTTAAATGTGCCTACCTAGGTGAAAGTAGTCTATGATTTAGCCAAAAGGGACATTCATTCATTAAGTGTGTTCAG
>JAODXP020001644.1:0-24492 GCA_027497455.2 Sardinella longiceps | reverse complement strand
GCCCTACAAAGCAAAAAGGCAGTAACTGCACAGAGCACCAAACTGAGAAAAATGACCTTAAAGTTATCTTGTTGTCCAGCCCAAGTAGTTGTAGGTAGATTATTGGACATGAGGCAGTATTGTTACTCCTTATAACCTTATTCTTTGCAGATATCAGTAATTTTAATATTTTTTTTATTTTACCCCCTTTTTACAGTTACTGTATTTTTGCTTTGTATTACTCCTACTTTCGAAAGTTCCATACCAAGTAAGAAGGCAGTAACTTAATATTCTTCAAAAACCTTTTTTGTCATAGCTATGGTTTTGTTGTATTTGAGTTGTACTGATTGCAACCACTTGCTTCCTGCAAGACAGGGATGTCACAGCTAATGTAATTAAACCCTTTAAGGTGTTTACAGTTCACTCAGAAATGTTTCTGGTGTTCATCACATCTCAAAAGTATATCATATTTCCAAGCTGCATCAAGGGCCAAATGAGCAGTGTTCATATTTTTACATGACCCAATTATGGGAGTGTATTTAGTGTGTATTCTTAGTAAATTAGTGTTCATTAATCTTAAATCTGCATTATCTGCAATACATAATATACACTAGTATTAACCTGGATGCACTGAAATATAAGTTAATCGTCAAAGTAGTTGTTCAAGTTGATTTACCATGTTAATGATTATATCTGTTTCAGTGATCTAATACAGAGATTCACAAACTATTTGGGCAGGGGCCCAAATGGACATTGTTAAAATGTCATAGCCTACACAAAATACTTTTTCACGGACCCCTGTCAATGCACCACAGACTCCAAGGGTTTCCCGGACCTTGAGAACCTAATACACAAAAGTGATTAATGAAGTGAATACTCAGGATACATAAAAAAAATGACAATCATTTAATAATAATTGAAGTCATAGATGGTGAAAACAACTCTCAAGAATCATACTGATTTCATATGGTATACACGCTATTTTTTTCCATGTTTATAATTACATTAAACTATAACAATATTTTTGATAACTTTGAGAAAGTTCATTTTATATGGTGTGGAAGTTTAAAACATTGCTGAATGAAGCATGAATGATGCATGAATACATAGAAATTAGTAAATCACTCAATACTAACAATACACAAAACATTAATCTCATTACTCCTCATCCTCCAGAACATCCTCCATTATAGGCAAGGAATTCCAGAACCCCCTTCTGTTTGGGGGCATGAGTGGACAAAAGTTTGTCAACAATGTCCCTCTTTTTGACGGCATCAACTCCCCTGTCCTGTGGTCGCAAGAGAGTGGGCATGGTTGGGATGAATTTTTTCAATAGGAAGTCCATTTCCGTGAACTCTGTCTCAACATGACACAGCTTGTAAAAAAGACTATGGGAGCCACGGCGCACTTGAATTTCAGCCATCTCCGCAAGCTTTGGTGCTTTTGCCTTCTTCACCTTGGAAGTGGAATGGCCATCCTTCCAATCCAGCACATTGGCATTCTGCATCAGGACAACATCTACTTTTCTTGAATTGGAGCTCGCCACAACATTCACGAAGTCATCAAAGTCGTAGACAACACCCCCTGGACACTTCCTTATTTGCTGCTCGACACCATGGTGGAAACTGTCGGCACTCATGAAAGTGTGGCCCGGCTCGAAATATTTTAGGGTGATGTCTTCCAGTGATGTCGTGTCACTGTTGACGAGGGTGACAAGTGAGGAGAGCAGGCACCAATTCTTATTCTGCGCACTACAGTTGTCCACCCAAAGTATTAGATGGCGTACATCCCTCTCTTTCTCCAATGCAGCATGGTATGCAGAGGTGATTTCTGCAGCGCTTCGCCCCGCTATTCCCTCATGCCACAAGACAGAGATGGTGTTCTTCTTCCCCTTCCCCTTCCCCACAGAGGCAAATGTCTCGTGGAATGCCACAACACGTCGCGTAAAAACACACGACTTGACTCCAGGCATACGTGGTAGCATGATGACTTTTTGGAGGTCTGCACTCCGGACTGAGGTGCCGTTGGGCCAGCTGGTCTCTGCATCCTCCTTGTAGCTCAAACGACTCTGCAGGGCAGACTGCTTGTGTTTTTGCCAACTTTGACATTCTGGGCAATCCACCATCTCCTCCGTGTGGGCTTTTTCATGTTCGCCATGTTTTAAGCAAGTCTCACACTCCTCCTCTCCGAGTTTTGCAAAACTGATTTTTTCTCCCTGACAGCCTTCCTGTACACCTCATACGAACAGGCGTTCCCTTTCTCCACATAATCAGCATGCATCATTTTCATAGTGATGTCACTAGGGAGGTACCGTCGATGTGGGGCATGTTCACGTCTATAGTGGCTTACTGTAGGGTGGAAAGACTCTATATGGTCCAGTAATTTCTTTGCATCGATCTTATTTGCAGCGGCCTGCCTTCCTCTCTGGTCCTGAGGTGGAGCGAGTGGCTTGCTGCTTGTTTTGCCCATCATGGTCATAACAAGACTGTCATTTTTTGGGTGGTAGCCCAGCGTTGACAGGAAGAACATCTTGCAGACCCGTCTTGGCTCTCCTCTCTGGTCTTGTAGCCTGTAGCTGAACGTCCGGCCACGTCGACTCCCTGCAGTACAAACTCTCTTCGTCTCCAGTGAGGTGACTGAGTGGAACATCCAGGTTCGCCGCTCTGTATATGTCATGTCCCAATACTGCCTCCATATCTCCTTCCGCCTGTCATCTGAGATGTGGTCAGTGCACTTCTTACGACACTGGGCACCACATGGGCCCCTCATTGGTGGACGTGGCTGCGGCCTTTCCTCCTTAGTTGGTTCCACTTCAGTCTGTGTCAGTTCCACTTCAGTTGGGGAATGGCTTGGGTTTGGTTCCAGTTCAGTCGGGGAATGGCTTGGGGTTGGTTCCAGTTCAGTCGGGGGAATGGCTTGAAGTTGGTTCCAGTTCAGTCTGTATGGGTTCCACTTCAGTTTGTGTCGGGGAAGAGGATGGGGTTGGGACGTAGTAAGAGTCAATGTCATCATCAAACAGGTCGAAGCTTTCCAAGCTGGTGTCCAACAAAGTGTCTGGGATCACCCATGTTTCTTCCATGCAGTCTCGCCTCCTCTTTGGTGGAATACCCTGTGCAGCTGGAATGACAAAAACTTAAAGTTATTGGTATGCATGCAAAGCAAGACTTGCCAAGATAATAAACGTAACTGTAGTTACTAGTCCATTTTTGAGGAGTTAATAAAAAAACACTATTTCTATAAATGAAGAAAAAACAATAATCATTCATATGATTTACAGTTTTTCTCGATAGGTTTTGTACATTTCTCACAACAGAATCGAAATTCTCAAAAGTGTTTGTTCAATTCTCACTTCCTGGTGTTACCCGTGCACATCATAAAATCAGTTTCTCAGTGTTTTCAGCAAATAGCAAATGCTTTCGTCCACCATGCAAATGGTTGTGTACAATTCTCAGTTTTTTTCATACATTATCAGTTGTTTTTGTCATGTTACTCAAAAAGCTTTGTCACCGAATACATGAAACTGTCTCACTCCCCCCCAAAAATGTAGGCCCTAGGTCCTTAAGGCCCAACATGACAAATCAATTTGACTATCTTGTCCATACACTATGACACAATGACTAACCATTCTGATGGCACTGTCACGTTCATTGACACATAAACTTGCTTTTGAGAGACTAACTAAGGATTTTGAGCAAGAGACTTGGTTTTGCAGGTCATCCACGGTGTTCTGCCATTTGTTCAACCTGTTTTGAGAATGTACTTGATGTTTTGCAAATTGCGAGTAAGATTCGAGAAATGTACAAAACCTATCAAGAAAAACTGTAATACAACATGGACCTATATGAAAGCGGATGTGCATATAGGGTCTACTTATGTATGAAGTTATTTTATTAAAAAGAACCTTCCGTACATTAATTAGGCCTTTGACTAAAATAGGCTACTGCTTTCATTAGGCCAACACAATAAGAAAAATAAATAAATACCTGTATTAAATAATAAATACATTTGCATCCTTTAAACATGCGTTTTCAATTAGATGAAACCAAAGACACTATAAGTGGGCCTACAGTACAAGCCATTGTGAGTAGACTGAACAAATATTTGCGCTCAGGTGTAAATTATGTCTAAAAAATGTTCTTTTGATGTCACAAGAGGGCGTAAGAGCACACTAAATGGCAAATGATGAAAATACAGTAAGCATTTTGATTTGGTCTATTCGAACTTAAGGTAAGAGGCTATTTTTTTCTTTTTGCATGTCTGAAATGGGATGGAAAAAAATGCGCACGACTTGGAGTTGCAGAAGTTTGATTGGGGTTACATTTGTTGTGTTGAAGGAGTTGAAAAAGTGATGAGGTTACGTTTTGTGTGGCTAATTCATATCATTCTACTTGGCTGCTTGGCTAACCACAGGCTAAACTGATCCGTGAACTTGTTCCTAGAGTGAATTTGCTTGTATTGTAAAGTAATACGTTTTCTTAGATACTGGGTTTGTTTCAAACAGCCTGGTTTTCTATGGCAAGGTGACGCCATATTCTTGTGAACGCATACGGAAAGGCAATATCTACCATTTCGTCACTGTTAGCATTAGTCCTCCCTTTTCAATGATTGTTTATTTAATGTGGAATACAAATTGTGTTCCGGCATATTTCCGTGTTAAATGGTGTAACCGAGGTGCGCCAATGTGTGTATTATTGTATTCCTGACGGACGACAATTACGTAATTAATCTTAATCTATTGACAATATGCTGCCATTCATTTAACTCAGCGAGGAGTTGTTGATGTGGTGGATAGCCTGACAGACCTTCATGGAAGTAGCATTAGAGAAAGTCTGGCGTGTCAGGCTATGTCATGAATGCCTAAACTGAACCTTTTGCCACTGTTTATCTGCCGATCATAGCACAGAACATTGGACTATGAGGATTGTAGGAAATAAAAGAAACAGATCATTTAAATGTTGGCGATGTCCCAATATAGCATAGGCCAGAGCCGAGGGCTCTGGTATAGGCTATCTTAATATTAGCTTGCTAGCATAATGACCGCAGTGTATTCTGAAGTTTGGACTCTCGTGACAGCACTTGTTTGTTATAGTTTTACACCATTTGGTTAGATTATAAATAGTGATGGTCTATTCACGAACATTACACCGATCAAACAGATAATATAAAGTTACAGGATAAACTAGTTTGGAGGGGGCGGGGTGGAGAGTGGAAGGGGGCAAGGAACATCGCCTGACAGAAAACAGCTGATAGTGCTGACAGGAATTTTTGTGATACGTATCTATTCAGTCATCATAAATCATTCGTTGTTGTTACTTACCATATTCCGGATATTTCCTTTTTAATGCCAGTTCCACCATCTTTTTCCCTCTGGTTTGGGCCATCGTAATACAAGTGCAGTTTCCACAGAGTAAAATCAGAGATTCTAGGAGTATTACTGCAGTCTCTCTGGTAAAATTGCAGCGTCAAAAGAGTCCCGCGAGCGTCCGAAATCTGGACACTTCTGTGTTCTCTATGGCAACAGTAACTTCGCTGTGGCAACAGTGTTATTATTACGTGAAGTGATACAACACAGAATGACAGTAACTGACACGCTACAAGGCAAGAATACAGTAATGGCGTTTACTGCCTTTTTGGTTTGCTTTACTAGTAGTTTTTGTAGTTACTGTACAAACACCCACCAATTTTCTCCAAAACGACATACATTTGAGATGAGATGTTTTGTTACATGACAAAGAATGCTTTGAATGTTACAAAAAACACAATAACTCATTTTCGCCAAAAAATGCAGTTACTGCCTTTTTGCTTTGTAGGGCAGTATACTGCCCTACAAAAGCAAAGACCTTAACTCACCAGAGTGTGAAACTGAGAAAAATGACCTTAAAGTTTTCTTATTGTCCAGCCAATAGTATTATAGGTAGGACATTGAAAATTTGCTAAGTAGTTGTCATAACTATTACAATTATCAACATTATTTAAAAATGGGCTTAAACATGACCCTTGACCCTTATTTGGAAGTTAAGGTACTCTGCTGTTGCATTGCCTACAGATCACAATGGGTCATACCAAAGCAGAAGGCATTAAGTTCTATTGGCTGTGCATTGTTCAGCTGCTATAGGCCTGTTATATGATGACAATGATTAACTTATTTAAACATAGTGATTTGGATATAATTAGGGTTAATATGTATGTGTAATATTTGAAGTTAGTACAGATCTTTATCACCTGTTTACTGAACAATGACGCTTAGCCTATTAGTAGCTTAATAATAAAATGGATAGGTAATACTTGTATTTTAATTCTGACATCAAACTGGACTGCTGTTTTAAATTACATATTCTAACAAGACCAGGTAGTCTATTTTACCCTTTCATAATGAATTATCATTTAAACAGAATGAAAAACGATTTGCATTCACAAATCCTTGTGCAGTTATTCTGGCTGCAGTAACTGCACTTTAATGCATGGCTAAACACAGACGTAAAAAATGTTTTGTACTTGCAACTTTAACCATTTTAGATAGCTAGCTAGCTGCACTAATGCATGACTGGCTTATCCAAGCATCAGGATCTGAATTCGCATTGTGGATTAAACTCATCTGTCCTGTACAATGGATTTTGTTGGTTACAAGGAAAGGTAGGGAAATTGATTTCTACTAGGCTACTTCTGCTACGATTGTGAAGTTAAGTTGTATTGGTGTTTGTGAGCTTGTCACGTAGATTTCCTTAGGGCTGTCAGTTAGCGGTCACAGGCAAGGATAGTGTTACCAGCTTCATTACAATGAAAACATTATTTGTATGCTTTGATTTAAAGCTGATTACGCCGGTTTTATTATCACCATTGCCTGTTTGACTGGTTAGCTGTAACCTAGCTTAATTGCTAGTTAAAACCACCGTAATACTTTATTCAAGTTAATTTGATTCAGATATACTATAATAGAGAGTTAATTCACTGTCAGAATTAACTAAGTTCTGCTAATTAAACAGGAACTTTACTTTGTTTGGCAGCAAAACTTAGCCAAAGTACATGAACTTACAGTTAAGGCATTCTAACTTTACTTTGTTTGGCAGCAGAACTTAGCCAAAGAACATTAACTTCCAAGTTAAGGCATTCTACTTTGGTTGTTCAGCGGCCTCAGTGTTCTGGAATAACAAGTGTGGAACCTTAACAACTGTTAAGGCATTCTGCTTTGGTTTCTCCTATGGTTTTTGAAGTTAAGGTTGTCAAAGCCCTTTATTTTCTTGTTAAAACAATGAGATTGACTCACAATATTTATTCACATGATAAAGGAGGTCTCAAGTACCCCCAAAATGACATTAACTCATTTTTGACAAAATTTGATGTTAAGGTCTTTTTGCCTTTGTAGGGCAGTATAGCCTTAGTAAAGTGTGAGTCCAACACTTATGTGAAAACCATGCAAAACAACCCTTATTTGACAAATCTTTAGAAATGACTCCACAAGCCAAGGTTACTCATGTGTTTGTGACAATAATTGTAATAACATTGTTATTATCAAAAGTCATTGCGGAAGTGAAAAAAAATTGTCAGGTCACTTTTTCAACTTAAAACCACTTTGCATGAAAGAAATTTAGTATGGATTGAAATACCTGAAAAAATTAGACTTTTCACATTACGGTCTATTGCCTTACATATACACGTTCTACTATGGAAAAGTTATGAAGGTTTTGAAATGCCTAATGCATTTTTGCATTTGGGATTCATTTGTGTTCCCTATGTCAAAAAAGGCTTTTTCACACAATTTCATATGTATTGGGTGAAATCATGACAAGACTTAATATACTGAACTATAGCCTTAGTAAAGTGTGAGTCCAACACTTATGTGAAAACCATGCAAAACAACCCTTATTTGACAAATCTTTAGAAATGACTCCACAAGCCAAGGTTACTCATGTGTTTGTGACAATAATTGTAATAACATTGTTATTATCAAAAGTCATTGCGGAAGTGAAAAATAATTGTCAGGTCACTTTTTCAACTTAAAACCACTTTGCATGAAAGAAATTTAGTATGGATTGAAATACCTGAAAAAATTAGACTTTTCACATTACGGTCTATTGCCTTACATATACACGTTCTACTATGGAAAAGTTATGAAGGTTTTGAAATGCCTAATGCATTTTTGCATTTGGGATTCATTTGTGTTCCCTATGTCAAAAAAGGCTTTTTCACACAATTTCATATGTATTGGGTGAAATCATGACAAGACTTAATATACTGAACTATAGCCTTAGTAAAGTGTGAGTCCAACACTTATGTGAAAACCATGCAAAACAACCCTTATTTGACAAATCTTTAGAAATGACTCCACAAGCCAAGGTTACTCATGTGTTTGTGACAATAATTGTAATAACATTGTTATTATCAAAAGTCATTGCGGAAGTGAAAAAAAATTGTCAGGTCACTTTTTCAACTTAAAACCACTTTGCATGAAAGAAATTTAGTATGGATTGAAATACCTGAAAAAATTAGACTTTTCACATTACGGTCTATTGCCTTACATATACACGTTCTACTATGGAAAAGTTATGAAGGTTTTGAAATGCCTAATGCATTTTTGCATTTGGGATTCATTTGTTGTTCCCTATGTCAAAAAAGGCTTTTTCACACAATTTCATATGTATTGGGTGAAATCATGACAAGACTTAATATACTGAACTATAGCCTTAGTAAAGTGTGAGTCCAACACTTATGTGAAAACCATGCAAAACAACCCTTATTTGACAAATCTTTAGAAATGACTCCACAAGCCAAGGTTACTCATGTGTTTGTGACAATAATTGTAATAACATTGTTATTATCAAAAGTCATTGCGGAAGTGAAAAAAAATTGTCAGGTCACTTTTTCAACTTAAAACCACTTTGCATGAAAGAAATTTAGTATGGATTGAAATACCTGAAAAAATTAGACTTTTCACATTACGGTCTATTGCCTTACATATACACGTTCTACTATGGAAAAGTTATGAAGGTTTTGAAATGCCTAATGCATTTTTGCATTTGGGATTCATTTGTGTTCCCTATGTCAAAAAAGGCTTTTTCACACAATTTCATATGTATTGGGTGAAATCATGACAAGACTTAATATACTGAACTATAGCCTTAGTAAAGTGTGAGTCCAACACTTATGTGAAAACCATGCAAAACAACCCTTATTTGACAAATCTTTAGAAATGACTCCACAAGCCAAGGTTACTCATGTGTTTGTGACAATAATTGTAATAACATTGTTATTATCAAAAGTCATTGCGGAAGTGAAAAAAAATTGTCAGGTCACTTTTTCAACTTAAAACCACTTTGCATGAAAGAAATTTAGTATGGATTGAAATACCTGAAAAAATTAGACTTTTCACATTACGGTCTATTGCCTTACATATACACGTTCTACTATGGAAAAGTTATGAAGGTTTTGAAATGCCTAATGCATTTTTGCATTTGGGATTCATTTGTGTTTCCCTATGTCAAAAAAGGCTTTTTCACACAATTTCATATGTATTGGGTGAAATCATGACAAGACTTAATATACTGAACTATAGCCTTAGTAAAGTGTGAGTCCAACACTTATGTGAAAACCATGCAAAACAACCCTTATTTGACAAATCTTTAGAAATGACTCCACAAGCCAAGGTTACTCATGTGTTTGTGACAATAATTGTAATAACATTGTTATTATCAAAAGTCATTGCGGAAGTGAAAAAAAATTGTCAGGTCACTTTTTCAACTTAAAACCACTTTGCATGAAAGAAATTTAGTATGGATTGAAATACCTGAAAAAATTAGACTTTTCACATTACGGTCTATTGCCTTACATATACACGTTCTACTATGGAAAAGTTATGAAGGTTTTGAAATGCCTAATGCATTTTTGCATTTGGGATTCATTTGTGTTCCCTATGTCAAAAAGGCTTTTTCACACAATTTCATATGTATTGGGTGAAATCATGACAAGACTTAATATACTGAACTATAGCCTTAGTAAAGTGTGAGTCCAACACTTATGTGAAAACCATGCAAAACAACCCTTATTTGACAAATCTTTAGAAATGACTCCACAAGCCAAGGTTACTCATGTGTTTGTGACAATAATTGTAATAACATTGTTATTATCAAAAGTCATTGCGGAAGTGAAAAAAATTGTCAGGTCACTTTTTCAACTTAAAACCACTTTGCATGAAAGAAATTTAGTATGGATTGAAATACCTGAAAAAATTAGACTTTTCACATTACGGTCTATTGCCTTACATATACACGTTCTACTATGGAAAAGTTATGAAGGTTTTGAAATGCCTAATGCATTTTTGCATTTGGGATTCATTTGTGTTCCCTATGTCAAAAAAGGCTTTTTCACACAATTTCATATGTATTGGGTGAAATCATGACAAGACTTAATATACTGAACTATAGCCTTAGTAAAGTGTGAGTCCAACACTTATGTGAAAACCATGCAAAACAACCCTTATTTGACAAATCTTTAGAAATGACTCCACAAGCCAAGGTTACTCATGTGTTTGTGACAATAATTGTAATAACATTGTTATTATCAAAAGTCATTGCGGAAGTGAAAAAAAATTGTCAGGTCACTTTTTCAACTTAAAACCACTTTGCATGAAAGAAATTTAGTATGGATTGAAATACCTGAAAAAATTAGACTTTTCACATTACGGTCTATTGCCTTACATATACACGTTCTACTATGGAAAAGTTATGAAGGTTTTGAAATGCCTAATGCATTTTTGCATTTGGGATTCATTTGTTGTTCCCTATGTCAAAAAAGGCTTTTTCACACAATTTCATATGTATTGGGTGAAATCATGACAAGACTTAATATACTGAACTATAGCCTTAGTAAAGTGTGAGTCCAACACTTATGTGAAAACCATGCAAAACAACCCTTATTTGACAAATCTTTAGAAATGACTCCACAAGCCAAGGTTACTCATGTGTTTGTGACAATAATTGTAATAACATTGTTATTATCAAAAGTCATTGCGGAAGTGAAAAATAATTGTCAGGTCACTTTTTCAACTTAAAACCACTTTGCATGAAAGAAATTTAGTATGGATTGAAATACCTGAAAAAATTAGACTTTTCACATTACGGTCTATTGCCTTACATATACACGTTCTACTATGGAAAAGTTATGAAGGTTTTGAAATGCCTAATGCATTTTTGCATTTGGGATTCATTTGTGTTCCCTATGTCAAAAAAGGCTTTTTCACACAATTTCATATGTATTGGGTGAAATCATGACAAGACTTAATATACTGAACTATAGCCTTAGTAAAGTGTGAGTCCAACACTTATGTGAAAACCATGCAAAACAACCCTTATTTGACAAATCTTTAGAAATGACTCCACAAGCCAAGGTTACTCATGTGTTTGTGACAATAATTGTAATAACATTGTTATTATCAAAAGTCATTGCGGAAGTGAAAAAAAATTGTCAGGTCACTTTTTCAACTTAAAACCACTTTGCATGAAAGAAATTTAGTATGGATTGAAATACCTGAAAAAATTAGACTTTTCACATTACGGTCTATTGCCTTACATATACACGTTCTACTATGGAAAAGTTATGAAGGTTTTGAAATGCCTAATGCATTTTTGCATTTGGGATTCATTTGTGTTCCCTATGTCAAAAAAGGCTTTTTCACACAATTTCATATGTATTGGGTGAAATCATGACAAGACTTAATATACTGAACTATAGCCTTAGTAAAGTGTGAGTCCAACACTTATGTGAAAACCATGCAAAACAACCCTTATTTGACAAATCTTTAGAAATGACTCCACAAGCCAAGGTTACTCATGTGTTTGTGACAATAATTGTAATAACATTGTTATTATCAAAAGTCATTGCGGAAGTGAAAAAAAATTGTCAGGTCACTTTTTCAACTTAAAACCACTTTGCATGAAAGAAATTTAGTATGGATTGAAATACCTGAAAAAATTAGACTTTTCACATTACGGTCTATTGCCTTACATATACACGTTCTACTATGGAAAAGTTATGAAGGTTTTGAAATGCCTAATGCATTTTTGCATTTGGGATTCATTTGTGTTCCCTATGTCAAAAAAGGCTTTTTCACACAATTTCATATGTATTGGGTGAAATCATGACAAGACTTAATATACTGAACTATAGCCTTAGTAAAGTGTGAGTCCAACACTTATGTGAAAACCATGCAAAACAACCCTTATTTGACAAATCTTTAGAAATGACTCCACAAGCCAAGGTTACTCATGTGTTTGTGACAATAATTGTAATAACATTGTTATTATCAAAAGTCATTGCGGAAGTGAAAAAAATTGTCAGGTCACTTTTTCAACTTAAAACCACTTTGCATGAAAGAAATTTAGTATGGATTGAAATACCTGAAAAAATTAGACTTTTCACATTACGGTCTATTGCCTTACATATACACGTTCTACTATGGAAAAGTTATGAAGGTTTTGAAATGCCTAATGCATTTTTGCATTTGGGATTCATTTGTGTTCCCTATGTCAAAAAAGGCTTTTTCACACAATTTCATATGTATTGGGTGAAATCATGACAAGACTTAATATACTGAACTATAGCCTTAGTAAAGTGTGAGTCCAACACTTATGTGAAAACCATGCAAAACAACCCTTATTTGACAAATCTTTAGAAATGACTCCACAAGCCAAGGTTACTCATGTGTTTGTGACAATAATTGTAATAACATTGTTATTATCAAAAGTCATTGCGGAAGTGAAAAAAAATTGTCAGGTCACTTTTTCAACTTAAAACCACTTTGCATGAAAGAAATTTAGTATGGATTGAAATACCTGAAAAAATTAGACTTTTCACATTACGGTCTATTGCCTTACATATACACGTTCTACTATGGAAAAGTTATGAAGGTTTTGAAATGCCTAATGCATTTTTGCATTTGGGATTCATTTGTGTTCCCTATGTCAAAAAAGGCTTTTTCACACAATTTCATATGTATTGGGTGAAATCATGACAAGACTTAATATACTGAACTATAGCCTTAGTAAAGTGTGAGTCCAACACTTATGTGAAAACCATGCAAAACAACCCTTATTTGACAAATCTTTAGAAATGACTCCACAAGCCAAGGTTACTCATGTGTTTGTGACAATAATTGTAATAACATTGTTATTATCAAAAGTCATTGCGGAAGTGAAAAAAAATTGTCAGGTCACTTTTTCAACTTAAAACCACTTTGCATGAAAGAAATTTAGTATGGATTGAAATACCTGAAAAAATTAGACTTTTCACATTACGGTCTATTGCCTTACATATACACGTTCTACTATGGAAAAGTTATGAAGGTTTTGAAATGCCTAATGCATTTTTGCATTTGGGATTCATTTGTGTTCCCTATGTCAAAAAGGCTTTTTCACACAATTTCATATGTATTGGGTGAAATCATGACAAGACTTAATATACTGAACTATAGCCTTAGTAAAGTGTGAGTCCAACACTTATGTGAAAACCATGCAAAACAACCCTTATTTGACAAATCTTTAGAAATGACTCCACAAGCCAAGGTTACTCATGTGTTTGTGACAATAATTGTAATAACATTGTTATTATCAAAAGTCATTGCGGAAGTGAAAAAAAATTGTCAGGTCACTTTTTCAACTTAAAACCACTTTGCATGAAAGAAATTTAGTATGGATTGAAATACCTGAAAAAATTAGACTTTTCACATTACGGTCTATTGCCTTACATATACACGTTCTACTATGGAAAAGTTATGAAGGTTTTGAAATGCCTAATGCATTTTTGCATTTGGGATTCATTTGTGTTCCCTATGTCAAAAAAGGCTTTTTCACACAATTTCATATGTATTGGGTGAAATCATGACAAGACTTAATATACTGAACTATAGCCTTAGTAAAGTGTGAGTCCAACACTTATGTGAAAACCATGCAAAACAACCCTTATTTGACAAATCTTTAGAAATGACTCCACAAGCCAAGGTTACTCATGTGTTTGTGACAATAATTGTAATAACATTGTTATTATCAAAAGTCATTGCGGAAGTGAAAAAAATTGTCAGGTCACTTTTTCAACTTAAAACCACTTTGCATGAAAGAAATTTAGTATGGATTGAAATACCTGAAAAAATTAGACTTTTCACATTACGGTCTATTGCCTTACATATACACGTTCTACTATGGAAAAGTTATGAAGGTTTTGAAATGCCTAATGCATTTTTGCATTTGGGATTCATTTGTGTTCCCTATGTCAAAAAAGGCTTTTTCACACAATTTCATATGTATTGGGTGAAATCATGACAAGACTTAATATACTGAACTATAGCCTTAGTAAAGTGTGAGTCCAACACTTATGTGAAAACCATGCAAAACAACCCTTATTTGACAAATCTTTAGAAATGACTCCACAAGCCAAGGTTACTCATGTGTTTGTGACAATAATTGTAATAACATTGTTATTATCAAAAGTCATTGCGGAAGTGAAAAAAAATTGTCAGGTCACTTTTTCAACTTAAAACCACTTTGCATGAAAGAAATTTAGTATGGATTGAAATACCTGAAAAAATTAGACTTTTCACATTACGGTCTATTGCCTTACATATACACGTTCTACTATGGAAAAGTTATGAAGGTTTTGAAATGCCTAATGCATTTTTGCATTTGGGATTCATTTGTGTTCCCTATGTCAAAAAAGGCTTTTTCACACAATTTCATATGTATTGGGTGAAATCATGACAAGACTTAATATACTGAACTATAGCCTTAGTAAAGTGTGAGTCCAACACTTATGTGAAAACCATGCAAAACAACCCTTATTTGACAAATCTTTAGAAATGACTCCACAAGCCAAGGTTACTCATGTGTTTGTGACAATAATTGTAATAACATTGTTATTATCAAAAGTCATTGCGGAAGTGAAAAAAAATTGTCAGGTCACTTTTTCAACTTAAAACCACTTTGCATGAAAGAAATTTAGTATGGATTGAAATACCTGAAAAAATTAGACTTTTCACATTACGGTCTATTGCCTTACATATACACGTTCTACTATGGAAAAGTTATGAAGGTTTTGAAATGCCTAATGCATTTTTGCATTTGGGATTCATTTGTGTTCCCTATGTCAAAAAAGGCTTTTTCACACAATTTCATATGTATTGGGTGAAATCATGACAAGACTTAATATACTGAACTATAGCCTTAGTAAAGTGTGAGTCCAACACTTATGTGAAAACCATGCAAAACAACCCTTATTTGACAAATCTTTAGAAATGACTCCACAAGCCAAGGTTACTCATGTGTTTGTGACAATAATTGTAATAACATTGTTATTATCAAAAGTCATTGCGGAAGTGAAAAAAAATTGTCAGGTCACTTTTTCAACTTAAAACCACTTTGCATGAAAGAAATTTAGTATGGATTGAAATACCTGAAAAAATTAGACTTTTCACATTACGGTCTATTGCCTTACATATACACGTTCTACTATGGAAAAGTTATGAAGGTTTTGAAATGCCTAATGCATTTTTGCATTTGGGATTCATTTGTGTTCCCTATGTCAAAAAAGGCTTTTTCACACAATTTCATATGTATTGGGTGAAATCATGACAAGACTTAATATACTGAACTATAGCCTTAGTAAAGTGTGAGTCCAACACTTATGTGAAAACCATGCAAAACAACCCTTATTTGACAAATCTTTAGAAATGACTCCACAAGCCAAGGTTACTCATGTGTTTGTGACAATAATTGTAATAACATTGTTATTATCAAAAGTCATTGCGGAAGTGAAAAAAAATTGTCAGGTCACTTTTTCAACTTAAAACCACTTTGCATGAAAGAAATTTAGTATGGATTGAAATACCTGAAAAAATTAGACTTTTCACATTACGGTCTATTGCCTTACATATACACGTTCTACTATGGAAAAGTTATGAAGGTTTTGAAATGCCTAATGCATTTTTGCATTTGGGATTCATTTGTGTTCCCTATGTCAAAAAAGGCTTTTTCACACAATTTCATATGTATTGGGTGAAATCATGACAAGACTTAATATACTGAACTATAGCCTTAGTAAAGTGTGAGTCCAACACTTATGTGAAAACCATGCAAAACAACCCTTATTTGACAAATCTTTAGAAATGACTCCACAAGCCAAGGTTACTCATGTGTTTGTGACAATAATTGTAATAACATTGTTATTATCAAAAGTCATTGCGGAAGTGAAAAAAAATTGTCAGGTCACTTTTTCAACTTAAAACCACTTTGCATGAAAGAAATTTAGTATGGATTGAAATACCTGAAAAAATTAGACTTTTCACATTACGGTCTATTGCCTTACATATACACGTTCTACTATGGAAAAGTTATGAAGGTTTTGAAATGCCTAATGCATTTTTGCATTTGGGATTCATTTGTGTTCCCTATGTCAAAAAAGGCTTTTTCACACAATTTCATATGTATTGGGTGAAATCATGACAAGACTTAATATACTGAACTATAGCCTTAGTAAAGTGTGAGTCCAACACTTATGTGAAAACCATGCAAAACAACCCTTATTTGACAAATCTTTAGAAATGACTCCACAAGCCAAGGTTACTCATGTGTTTGTGACAATAATTGTAATAACATTGTTATTATCAAAAGTCATTGCGGAAGTGAAAAAAAATTGTCAGGTCACTTTTTCAACTTAAAACCACTTTGCATGAAAGAAATTTAGTATGGATTGAAATACCTGAAAAAATTAGACTTTTCACATTACGGTCTATTGCCTTACATATACACGTTCTACTATGGAAAAGTTATGAAGGTTTTGAAATGCCTAATGCATTTTTGCATTTGGGATTCATTTGTGTTCCCTATGTCAAAAAAGGCTTTTTCACACAATTTCATATGTATTGGGTGAAATCATGACAAGACTTAATATACTGAACTATAGCCTTAGTAAAGTGTGAGTCCAACACTTATGTGAAAACCATGCAAAACAACCCTTATTTGACAAATCTTTAGAAATGACTCCACAAGCCAAGGTTACTCATGTGTTTGTGACAATAATTGTAATAACATTGTTATTATCAAAAGTCATTGCGGAAGTGAAAAAAAATTGTCAGGTCACTTTTTCAACTTAAAACCACTTTGCATGAAAGAAATTTAGTATGGATTGAAATACCTGAAAAAATTAGACTTTTCACATTACGGTCTATTACCTTACATATACACGTTCTACTATGGAAAAGTTATGAAGGTTTTGAAATGCCTAATGCATTTTTGCATTTGGGATTCATTTGTGTTCCCTATGTCAAAAAAGGCTTTTTCACACAATTTCATATGTATTGGGTGAAATCATGACAAGACTTAATATACTGAACTATAGCCTTAGTAAAGTGTGAGTCCAACACTTATGTGAAAACCATGCAAAACAACCCTTATTTGACAAATCTTTAGAAATGACTCCACAAGCCAAGGTTACTCATGTGTTTGTGACAATAATTGTAATAACATTGTTATTATCAAAAGTCATTGCGGAAGTGAAAAAAAATTGTCAGGTCACTTTTTCAACTTAAAACCACTTTGCATGAAAGAAATTTAGTATGGATTGAAATACCTGAAAAAATTAGACTTTTCACATTACGGTCTATTGCCTTACATATACACGTTCTACTATGGAAAAGTTATGAAGGTTTTGAAATGCCTAATGCATTTTTGCATTTGGGATTCATTTGTGTTCCCTATGTCAAAAAAGGCTTTTTCACACAATTTCATATGTATTGGGTGAAATCATGACAAGACTTAATATACTGAACTATAGCCTTAGTAAAGTGTGAGTCCAACACTTATGTGAAAACCATGCAAAACAACCCTTATTTGACAAATCTTTAGAAATGACTCCACAAGCCAAGGTTACTCATGTGTTTGTGACAATAATTGTAATAACATTGTTATTATCAAAAGTCATTGCGGAAGTGAAAAAAAAATTGTCAGGTCACTTTTTCAACTTAAAACCACTTTGCATGAAAGAAATTTAGTATGGATTGAAATACCTGAAAAAATTAGACTTTTCACATTACGGTCTATTGCCTTACATATACACGTTCTACTATGGAAAAGTTATGAAGGTTTTGAAATGCCTAATGCATTTTTGCATTTGGGATTCATTTGTGTTCCCTATGTCAAAAAAGGCTTTTTCACACAATTTCATATGTATTGGGTGAAATCATGACAAGACTTAATATACTGAACTATAGCCTTAGTAAAGTGTGAGTCCAACACTTATGTGAAAACCATGCAAAACAACCCTTATTTGACAAATCTTTAGAAATGACTCCACAAGCCAAGGTTACTCATGTGTTTGTGACAATAATTGTAATAACATTGTTATTATCAAAAGTCATTGCGGAAGTGAAAAAAAATTGTCAGGTCACTTTTTCAACTTAAAACCACTTTGCATGAAAGAAATTTAGTATGGATTGAAATACCTGAAAAAATTAGACTTTTCACATTACGGTCTATTGCCTTACATATACACGTTCTACTATGGAAAAGTTATGAAGGTTTTGAAATGCCTAATGCATTTTTGCATTTGGGATTCATTTGTGTTCCCTATGTCAAAAAAGGCTTTTTCACACAATTTCATATGTATTGGGTGAAATCATGACAAGACTTAATATACTGAACTATAGCCTTAGTAAAGTGTGAGTCCAACACTTATGTGAAAACCATGCAAAACAACCCTTATTTGACAAATCTTTAGAAATGACTCCACAAGCCAAGGTTACTCATGTGTTTGTGACAATAATTGTAATAACATTGTTATTATCAAAAGTCATTGCGGAAGTGAAAAAAAATTGTCAGGTCACTTTTTCAACTTAAAACCACTTTGCATGAAAGAAATTTAGTATGGATTGAAATACCTGAAAAAATTAGACTTTTCACATTACGGTCTATTGCCTTACATATACACGTTCTACTATGGAAAAGTTATGAAGGTTTTGAAATGCCTAATGCATTTTTGCATTTGGGATTCATTTGTGTTCCCTATGTCAAAAAAGGCTTTTTCACACAATTTCATATGTATTGGGTGAAATCATGACAAGACTTAATATACTGAACTATAGCCTTAGTAAAGTGTGAGTCCAACACTTATGTGAAAACCATGCAAAACAACCCTTATTTGACAAATCTTTAGAAATGACTCCACAAGCCAAGGTTACTCATGTGTTTGTGACAATAATTGTAATAACATTGTTATTATCAAAAGTCATTGCGGAAGTGAAAAAAAATTGTCAGGTCACTTTTTCAACTTAAAACCACTTTGCATGAAAGAAATTTAGTATGGATTGAAATACCTGAAAAAATTAGACTTTTCACATTACGGTCTATTGCCTTACATATACACGTTCTACTATGGAAAAGTTATGAAGGTTTTGAAATGCCTAATGCATTTTTGCATTTGGGATTCATTTGTGTTCCCTATGTCAAAAAAGGCTTTTTCACACAATTTCATATGTATTGGGTGAAATCATGACAAGACTTAATATACTGAACTATAGCCTTAGTAAAGTGTGAGTCCAACACTTATGTGAAAACCATGCAAAACAACCCTTATTTGACAAATCTTTAGAAATGACTCCACAAGCCAAGGTTACTCATGTGTTTGTGACAATAATTGTAATAACATTGTTATTATCAAAAGTCATTGCGGAAGTGAAAAAATAATTGTCAGGTCACTTTTTCAACTTAAAACCACTTTGCATGAAAGAAATTTAGTATGGATTGAAATACCTGAAAAAATTAGACTTTTCACATTACGGTCTATTGCCTTACATATACACGTTCTACTATGGAAAAGTTATGAAGGTTTTGAAATGCCTAATGCATTTTTGCATTTGGGATTCATTTGTGTTCCCTATGTCAAAAAAGGCTTTTTCACACAATTTCATATGTATTGGGTGAAATCATGACAAGACTTAATATACTGAACTATAGCCTTAGTAAAGTGTGAGTCCAACACTTATGTGAAAACCATGCAAAACAACCCTTATTTGACAAATCTTTAGAAATGACTCCACAAGCCAAGGTTACTCATGTGTTTGTGACAATAATTGTAATAACATTGTTATTATCAAAAGTCATTGCGGAAGTGAAAAAAAATTGTCAGGTCACTTTTTCAACTTAAAACCACTTTGCATGAAAGAAATTTAGTATGGATTGAAATACCTGAAAAAATTAGACTTTTCACATTACGGTCTATTGCCTTACATATACACGTTCTACTATGGAAAAGTTATGAAGGTTTTGAAATGCCTAATGCATTTTTGCATTTGGGATTCATTTGTGTTCCCTATGTCAAAAAAGGCTTTTTCACACAATTTCATATGTATTGGGTGAAATCATGACAAGACTTAATATACTGAACTATAGCCTTAGTAAAGTGTGAGTCCAACACTTATGTGAAAACCATGCAAAACAACCCTTATTTGACAAATCTTTAGAAATGACTCCACAAGCCAAGGTTACTCATGTGTTTGTGACAATAATTGTAATAACATTGTTATTATCAAAAGTCATTGCGGAAGTGAAAAAAAATTGTCAGGTCACTTTTTCAACTTAAAACCACTTTGCATGAAAGAAATTTAGTATGGATTGAAATACCTGAAAAAATTAGACTTTTCACATTACGGTCTATTGCCTTACATATACACGTTCTACTATGGAAAAGTTATGAAGGTTTTGAAATGCCTAATGCATTTTTGCATTTGGGATTCATTTGTGTTCCCTATGTCAAAAAGGCTTTTTCACACAATTTCATATGTATTGGGTGAAATCATGACAAGACTTAATATACTGAACTATAGCCTTAGTAAAGTGTGAGTCCAACACTTATGTGAAAACCATGCAAAACAACCCTTATTTGACAAATCTTTAGAAATGACTCCACAAGCCAAGGTTACTCATGTGTTTGTGACAATAATTGTAATAACATTGTTATTATCAAAAGTCATTGCGGAAGTGAAAAATAATTGTCAGGTCACTTTTTCAACTTAAAACCACTTTGCATGAAAGAAATTTAGTATGGATTGAAATACCTGAAAAAATTAGACTTTTCACATTACGGTCTATTGCCTTACATATACACGTTCTACTATGGAAAAGTTATGAAGGTTTTGAAATGCCTAATGCATTTTTGCATTTGGGATTCATTTGTGTTCCCTATGTCAAAAAAGGCTTTTTCACACAATTTCATATGTATTGGGTGAAATCATGACAAGACTTAATATACTGAACTATAGCCTTAGTAAAGTGTGAGTCCAACACTTATGTGAAAACCATGCAAAACAACCCTTATTTGACAAATCTTTAGAAATGACTCCACAAGCCAAGGTTACTCATGTGTTTGTGACAATAATTGTAATAACATTGTTATTATCAAAAGTCATTGCGGAAGTGAAAAAAAATTGTCAGGTCACTTTTTCAACTTAAAACCACTTTGCATGAAAGAAATTTAGTATGGATTGAAATACCTGAAAAAATTAGACTTTTCACATTACGGTCTATTACCTTACATATACACGTTCTACTATGGAAAAGTTATGAAGGTTTTGAAATGCCTAATGCATTTTTGCATTTGGGATTCATTTGTGTTCCCTATGTCAAAAAAGGCTTTTTCACACAATTTCATATGTATTGGGTGAAATCATGACAAGACTTAATATACTGAACTATAGCCTTAGTAAAGTGTGAGTCCAACACTTATGTGAAAACCATGCAAAACAACCCTTATTTGACAAATCTTTAGAAATGACTCCACAAGCCAAGGTTACTCATGTGTTTGTGACAATAATTGTAATAACATTGTTATTATCAAAAGTCATTGCGGAAGTGAAAAAAAATTGTCAGGTCACTTTTTCAACTTAAAACCACTTTGCATGAAAGAAATTTAGTATGGATTGAAATACCTGAAAAAATTAGACTTTTCACATTACGGTCTATTGCCTTACATATACACGTTCTACTATGGAAAAGTTATGAAGGTTTTGAAATGCCTAATGCATTTTTGCATTTGGGATTCATTTGTGTTCCCTATGTCAAAAAAGGCTTTTTCACACAATTTCATATGTATTGGGTGAAATCATGACAAGACTTAATATACTGAACTATAGCCTTAGTAAAGTGTGAGTCCAACACTTATGTGAAAACCATGCAAAACAACCCTTATTTGACAAATCTTTAGAAATGACTCCACAAGCCAAGGTTACTCATGTGTTTGTGACAATAATTGTAATAACATTGTTATTATCAAAAGTCATTGCGGAAGTGAAAAAAATTGTCAGGTCACTTTTTCAACTTAAAACCACTTTGCATGAAAGAAATTTAGTATGGATTGAAATACCTGAAAAAATTAGACTTTTCACATTACGGTCTATTGCCTTACATATACACGTTCTACTATGGAAAAGTTATGAAGGTTTTGAAATGCCTAATGCATTTTTGCATTTGGGATTCATTTGTGTTCCCTATGTCAAAAAAGGCTTTTTCACACAATTTCATATGTATTGGGTGAAATCATGACAAGACTTAATATACTGAACTATAGCCTTAGTAAAGTGTGAGTCCAACACTTATGTGAAAACCATGCAAAACAACCCTTATTTGACAAATCTTTAGAAATGACTCCACAAGCCAAGGTTACTCATGTGTTTGTGACAATAATTGTAATAACATTGTTATTATCAAAAGTCATTGCGGAAGTGAAAAAAAATTGTCAGGTCACTTTTTCAACTTAAAACCACTTTGCATGAAAGAAATTTAGTATGGATTGAAATACCTGAAAAAATTAGACTTTTCACATTACGGTCTATTGCCTTACATATACACGTTCTACTATGGAAAAGTTATGAAGGTTTTGAAATGCCTAATGCATTTTTGCATTTGGGATTCATTTGTGTTCCCTATGTCAAAAAAGGCTTTTTCACACAATTTCATATGTATTGGGTGAAATCATGACAAGACTTAATATACTGAACTATAGCCTTAGTAAAGTGTGAGTCCAACACTTATGTGAAAACCATGCAAAACAACCCTTATTTGACAAATCTTTAGAAATGACTCCACAAGCCAAGGTTACTCATGTGTTTGTGACAATAATTGTAATAACATTGTTATTATCAAAAGTCATTGCGGAAGTGAAAAAAAATTGTCAGGTCACTTTTTCAACTTAAAACCACTTTGCATGAAAGAAATTTAGTATGGATTGAAATACCTGAAAAAATTAGACTTTTCACATTACGGTCTATTGCCTTACATATACACGTTCTACTATGGAAAAGTTATGAAGGTTTTGAAATGCCTAATGCATTTTTGCATTTGGGATTCATTTGTGTTCCCTATGTCAAAAAAGGCTTTTTCACACAATTTCATATGTATTGGGTGAAATCATGACAAGACTTAATATACTGAACTATAGCCTTAGTAAAGTGTGAGTCCAACACTTATGTGAAAACCATGCAAAACAACCCTTATTTGACAAATCTTTAGAAATGACTCCACAAGCCAAGGTTACTCATGTGTTTGTGACAATAATTGTAATAACATTGTTATTATCAAAAGTCATTGCGGAAGTGAAAAAAAATTGTCAGGTCACTTTTTCAACTTAAAACCACTTTGCATGAAAGAAATTTAGTATGGATTGAAATACCTGAAAAAATTAGACTTTTCACATTACGGTCTATTGCCTTACATATACACGTTCTACTATGGAAAAGTTATGAAGGTTTTGAAATGCCTAATGCATTTTTGCATTTGGGATTCATTTGTGTTCCCTATGTCAAAAAAGGCTTTTTCACACAATTTCATATGTATTGGGTGAAATCATGACAAGACTTAATATACTGAACTATAGCCTTAGTAAAGTGTGAGTCCAACACTTATGTGAAAACCATGCAAAACAACCCTTATTTGACAAATCTTTAGAAATGACTCCACAAGCCAAGGTTACTCATGTGTTTGTGACAATAATTGTAATAACATTGTTATTATCAAAAGTCATTGCGGAAGTGAAAAAAAATTGTCAGGTCACTTTTTCAACTTAAAACCACTTTGCATGAAAGAAATTTAGTATGGATTGAAATACCTGAAAAAATTAGACTTTTCACATTACGGTCTATTGCCTTACATATACACGTTCTACTATGGAAAAGTTATGAAGGTTTTGAAATGCCTAATGCATTTTTGCATTTGGGATTCATTTGTGTTCCCTATGTCAAAAAAGGCTTTTTCACACAATTTCATATGTATTGGGTGAAATCATGACAAGACTTAATATACTGAACTATAGCCTTAGTAAAGTGTGAGTCCAACACTTATGTGAAAACCATGCAAAACAACCCTTATTTGACAAATCTTTAGAAATGACTCCACAAGCCAAGGTTACTCATGTGTTTGTGACAATAATTGTAATAACATTGTTATTATCAAAAGTCATTGCGGAAGTGAAAAAAAAATTGTCAGGTCA
>JAODXP020001643.1:22500-24806 GCA_027497455.2 Sardinella longiceps | reverse complement strand
AGCGGAGCGGAGCCGCTGTCCCCGCTTCTAGTAGGCGTGTCGATTTGTGGGAACGGTGTGATTGACTGAACTAGCAAGCTAACTGGCTATCGAGGTACTTAGCTTGCTATTACAACACTGATTTCTTGAAATGAAGCTCACAACTAGATGTTTACCATTCCAGCAACAACAATAACCTCATACGAAGTCCTTACAGTTATTCTGTTTTTGACAAGTTACGATCAAACAGCTCCACGGTCATCAAATTTTCCAACCGTGAGAAGTAAAAACAAGCAATCTGATTGGCTACCGCCCGCGATACCGCTCCTTCATTTGCATAATATTGAACACTGCTCAACTTTGCCGCTGGCTCCGCTCATCTCGCTGCTCTACGTCACGTTTGACCGTTACTAATTGGAATGCATTGAAGACAGAGCGCCGCTCCGCTCGGCTCCGCTTGCATGTAAAACCACTGTAAGACCAGGCATAGTTAAAAGCCTGGGTTTAAGTTTATGTGTGTGTGTGTGTGTGTGTGTGTGTGTGTGTGTGTGTGTGTGTGTGTGTGTGTGTGTGTGTGTAAGGTGAAAAGTGCCATGTAAACTGCAGCATGGCTATGCTTCACTAAGACCAGGCATAGTTAAAAGCCTGGGTTTAAGTTTATGTGTGTGTGTGTTTGGGTGTGTGTGTGTGTGTGTGTGTGTGTGTGTGTGTGTGTGTGGTGTGTGTGTAAGGTGAAAAGTGCCATGTAAACTGCAGCATGGCTATGCTTCACTAAGACCAGGCATAGTTAAAAGCCTGGGTTTAAGTGTTTATGTGTGTGTGTGTGTGTGTGTGTGTGTGTGTGTGTGTGTGTGTGTGTGTGTGTGTGTGTGTAAGGTGAAAAGTGACATGTAAACTGCAGCATGACTATGCTTCACTAAGACTAGGCATAGTTAAAAGCCTGGGTTTAAGGCCAGTTGGTTCAACCAATGTAAAATAAAATAAGGTCTTAACTAAAACCAATTACAGCCTAGCAACCACCTCAAATGCCCTAGCAACAGTTCACCTCAAGCAACTGGTTTGCATTTTGAATAATCCTCCAAGTTCAGGTCAAGTGCACGTGTTCAGCACTCATATGTGTTTCTGGGCTAAATCTGCTGTTGGCTTTGGCTCTGCAGCCCTGCATCCAGCGCTCTCAGCCCATCTCTCCTGTCAGTGTCAGTACAGAGACATCTAGTGGCCACAGTGCAGAATGCAACCTACTGCAGCGCAACCTCCTCTCAGCCCCTTCATATACAAGGGCTTACTGCTGAATCATATGTAGAGAGGCTGAGAGAGGTTGCCTTACTGTGGGATACACACTGTGGCCCACTCGTCTGTACTGACACTGACCAGGAGAACTTGAGAACAGAGCAAACTTCATAACAACTGGGTGCCAAAACACATATGGTGCTGAACATTACACTGACCCCTGAATTATTCAAAATGCAAAATAGCTGAATAACTGTTAGAATTAGTTTAAAGCTATGGTGGTTTTTAGATAAGATATGATTTTATTTTACATTGGTGAGATTGGCAATATGCTAGTCTTAGTGGCTTTTGAGTCATGCTGCAGTTTGTCACACATCTGCCACACACACACACATAGGCCCAGGCTTTAATATGCCTGGTCTTGAACACGGTTACCCCTCGCAGCACACACACACACACCTCTTGAGGCTTTAACTTGGTCTTAGTGAGCAACTAGCCATCTCATTTATGGCACACACACACACACACACACACACACACACACACACACACACACACACACTAAGCCCAGGCTTTAACTATGCCTGGTCTTACAGTGGTTTGCAACAAGCCGAGCGGCAGCGGCGCTCTGTCTTCAATGCATTCCAATTAGTAACGGTCAAACGTGACGTAGAGCAGCGAGATGAGCGGAGCCAGCGGCAAAAGTTGAGCAGTGTTCAATATTATGCAAATGAAGGAGCGGTATCGCGGGCGGTAGCCAATCAGATTGCTTGTTTTTACTTCTCACGGTTGGAAAATTTGATGACCGTGGAGCTGTTTGATAGTAACTTGTCAAAAACAGAATAACTGCTAAGAACTTCGTATGAGTGTCGTTGTTGCTGGGGTGAGTAAACATCAGTTGTGAGCTTCATTTCAAGAAATCAGTGTTGTAATAGCAAGCTAAGAGTACCTCGATAGCCAGTTAGCTTGCTAGTTCAGTCAATCACACCGTTCCCACAAATCGACACGCCTACTAGAAAGCGGGGACAGCGGCTCCGTCCGCTTGCATGAAAACCACTGTTAGTGAAGCATAGCCATGCTGCAGTTTGCAAGGCACT